>ML776633.1:246345-306035 GCA_009831015.1 Picea engelmannii | reverse complement strand
CATGAAAAGAAGTGAAGTGATGCCTGAAGAAGAAAATGATGTGAAGGAATAATGTATTAGATACAGATCAGTAAAAGATGTCGCCATCTTTCAAGGAGGTTGATATGGTAAATCAAACATATAGAGAGCAATATTTTAAAACTATAAGTAATGAATGTGAATGGGACTTGCTATAAGAAATACCATCTTACATCCCTAAGATGAAAATGAATGGACCTCAAACATGAACGGCAGAAACACAGATTTTAAGAAAAAATGAAAAAATATTAAATTCTTATGGTTATTGTTTTATTCATTATTGTATTAAAATGTTTAAACTTAATTTAAATTATTTTAAAATTATAAATAATGAAAATGAATGAAACTTGATGTAAGAAATACTTCCTTAAGATGAGAATGGAATGAGAATGAATGGAATTGAAATAAAGGAAAAAAATTAACACTGAAACAAAAATGTCCAAATGATTTTAAGATCAAAAATGGAAAAAGGTTTAAATTCTCATTGTTCTTGTTTTACTCATTATTCTATTGAAATATTAAACACAATTTAGATTACTTTACAACTATAAATGAAAGTGAAAAAGACTTGATGTAAGAAACACCTATTTAAAATAAAATGAATGGAATTGAAATAAAGAGGAAAAACGAACAGTAGAAACAGAAATTGAAGTAAAGAGAAATAACCTATTGAATTGGAATAATGTGAAAAAAACGAACAATAGAAACAGAAATGTCCATATGATTCTAATACCAAAAATAGAAAAAGCTTTAAATTCTCATTGTTATTGTTTTATTCATTACTGTATTGAAATGTTAAAAACGATTTCGATTATATAAAGCTGAAATGTTAAGCACGATTTCGATTATAAAAAGATGAAATGATGGTGAACAGTAGTTGCGATAGAAACTTCTGTGTGTATATGAATCCATGTGTAAAAAAGCTTAAGCTTAGAATATGAATCAAACAAGAACAATACCTATCTTATGCCATGCTGAGTGTAACAATCCGACTTGACAGCTTATGCCCCTTTTATCGAAACAACTAGTCCTTACAACTTGCACCATCTTTTGGTGTCCCAACCGAACGTTAGAAACTGCAAGTACCTTTTATTTTTTAAAGAGCCATGATCATCCAACTGTGAAGTCGACGCAAGAATGAGAACATGTCGCAATTAACCTCGAACTGCATACAAAAAGTGGTAGTGGTTGTGGAACATACGCAGGAGAATCTTTGCTTTCCTATGCTTTTAAAATTTTAAATGCAAATCCTACTAATTTATTAAAAGCATGCAATAGCAATACACGTTACGTATAAAGGAGCTCTCCATAAACTGAAAATATCGATATAAGGGGAAAATATAAAACATGAGAAAGGAAAGAAAGCAACCGTAGACACATCCAAAACAAATTAGGGTTTTTCATTTTTTTTGGGGGGTTGATCTGCTTTCTATTTATGTTTTCTATTTATTGTATTCAGGGTAATGGAAGGATGATAGGGCAGTTACATGAGTGGGCTTAGTATAATATTTAAAATAAATTTCAAAAAATCCATTTACAGGAGTATGAAACAACCTCTGCATAAAATATTTCTTAATTTTATTAATATTTTAACCACATACAATAACAAAACACAATCCATTTATTCCTTAAAAACATAGCGTGTTTAAATGTATATACAGAATCCATACAGTGGAAAAAAATAAACACACTCCCCGGTTCTTACTATCTTTATAAAAAGTGTACTAACTCCATCTTTCCTGATTGAGGAAGAGAACCCACTGACCGTTTGTTTGACATGTTAAGTAGTAGAAGCAAAACATAGCATACATAACAGAGCATAAATTAAGCAAGATTAAACAGTCATACAATCAAGCACATCAATCATACATTTGACATAATGATTTATGTGGAAACTCAAATCAAGAAAAAACCACCGGCAATGATTATCAGTCTTTTGTTATTCAAGGGAGAACTACAATAGCCTTCATAGACATACAATCATCCTCTCCTCATACACTAGTTGCTCTCCAGCTCGCATTGTCCATTGCACTCACATTGTTCTCTACTTCTATGGGTATGCTCATATATATAACATCTATCACTCAGTTACACAGGCTAATCTTGAATAGATAACATAGTTACAGGAATAGTTCATAAGTAGATTGCATGCACGCACACATACATCTGCATGTACATGTAAAACAATGAAAAAATTCATCGGTATGTTGGGGTATGTGTATTAAATAAATCCCACCCAGTAAATAATAGTTGGAGTAAAAATAGTGGCTGTTAAACTTGGCTCTTTAGAAAATGAAAAGTTAATTACTCAGAGGTGGCAATCAACTAGCCATCATAGTAAATTTTAAATATGATTAAGTAAAAGTAAAAAAATAAATATGTAAACTGATGTCTTTATAATAGTGAGGAAGTTAGTAGTTGAAATCACAACCATTGATTTATTGGGACGACTCAGAATATTCCAAATCTTGTCCATACAAAACTGATTAAGTACTAAAAACATATTAAATGTGCCCATTATCAATAGGTGTACTCCTTTCAACGTAATTATTTTATATATAATTGAAAACGAAGCCTTCAGCCTCAACGAGAATATTGTGTGTAACAAAGCCTCGCTTCCCTCCAAACTTCATTGGAGCACCGGCCTCTACAATGTAAAGTACTCGCAAGTAACATACACAGGCGTTTCTTCGTTTTCGTTTTGTGTGCGAATATTCTAATTTTCTTTTCTTTTTGTGCCTGGTTTTGTGGTTCGAATTATTTAATCGTAATGTAGGCCACAATGGTAACACGTCGGACCCAAAGAAAAAGCTTCGAACTCACGAAGCACTTGAGAAAAGCATCCAAAACTTTTCTTAAACTAAAAGACAAAGAGCAATTCTGAGTACTTACGTATTCTTGTCGCTTTATTTTCTGAGTTGTAATGACATGAATAGCTATTTGCATCAGTGATCGTAAGAAGAGCCATTTTTTAATTCTTCGTGAACATCAATGCAGAACACTTGTAATGATGGTCCATGACAATGCCATCCATTGCCTCTAAGGAATCTCCGTGAGAGCGTTATCCACTAAATTGCCTTTTCCTCTGGTTACAGAGATATAAACTTTTTATTTTTTCACGTGTACTTTTTTGATAATCGAAGTTTATAGCCACTGATATTTAATCGGCGTTGAGTTATTTTAAACTCGTCCTGAAGAATTGGAAATATATATTTTTTTCATCTTTTTATTTTAGAATAGTAATAATTTAAGTTTAAATTTAAAATTAAATTAAATATCAATTTGATTGTTTGTGGGAAAAGAAATTCCTTGAATAATAATAATTTAAATTTAAATTTAAAATTAAATTAAATATCAATTTGATTGTTTGTAGGAAAAGAAATTCATTTGTTATAAATATTTCACCTCTTAAATCTTTTCAATTATATATTCTTTTTTATTTGTCTTCATTATTATGAAATCTTCAAAGAAATCATATCAACTTCAAATATTCAATATTAAAATCTATTTTAATTTAATTTTTTATTTTAATATATTCATTTTTATTTTATAGTATTTATTTATTTATTAAGTTTTTATAATTTATTTTATTTTATTTTCAATTAAATATAAAATTTTGTTTTATTTTCAGTTAAATATATAATTTTATTTGTTTTTAAATTTAAATTTATAAAATTACTTTTTTTATACAGTAAATTTAATGGTTAAGAATATGTGTTTCTTTTATAAAAGTCATAAGTTTAAATTGAAAGAAGTAAATTATGCATATCTCCCTAAATTTTAGCAATCAAATCACTAAAATAAATCATTTATCTCACAAACAAAAATTAAAATAAGAATAAATTAATTTATTTTTAAATTATCATCATGTCAACTTCATTACATTTTGTATTATTATAAAATATTAAATTTTACACTTAAAAAGAATTTAGATCAGTAATATAATAGATGGGTAGTAATGGTGGGATGGCTATCATGACCATATCTACTTGAATCAAATTTAGTTTATTGTGAAATAATGGAAAAATTACCATTAAATTTATCACAATAATATGATAATCAAATAAAAAAAATACTAATGATTAAGAAAAATAATTTATTAATTTAAAGTTAGAAAACAAAAATAATTTTGATTTTTTATTTTAATGATTTGTTTTATATTAAATGAATATTTAGTGTATAGTAAATCTTCTTATTCAATTTTTTTTTTCTCTTAAAATTGTTTGCTTTGAAAGCATCTTTTGCATGTTTCATCACAATGAAGTCATTAAACTGTTTTTCTTTTCATATTTATTTAATTTTTAAATATTATTATTTTTCTTTAAAATTAATTATTTTTGTATTTTAATATATATTTTTAAAGATTCTCTTTTCCATTATTTCAAGATAATGAAGTAAAAAATTACATTCTTCTCATTTTTACTTTTTAGATATATATTAATCACAGACTTACTGCATATAGACATTTACCTTATATGTTTTTTACTCATTTTTTTTTCATATTTATTTAATTTTTAAATATTAATTAGTCAATAATAATAAAAATATAAATAAATAATAACAATTATGATGATAATATTTTTGAAATATCTATTTTTATAGATAATGATAATATTTTTAAAATATCTATTTTATAGATAATGATAATATTTTTAAAATATCTATTTTATAGATAATTATAATATTTTTCTCAACATTTACCTTATATGTTTTTTACTCATCTTTTTTAATATTTATTTAATTTTTAAATATTAATTAATCAATAATGATAAAAAATATAAATAAATGATAACAATTTTGATGATAATATTTTTGAAATATCTATTTTTATAGATAATGATAATATTTTTAAAATATCTATTTTATAGATAATTATAATATTTTAAAAATATTTATTTTATAGTTTTCAATTATTTTTTATTTTTTATTTTAAATTTAAATTTATATTTCAAAAAAAAAAGTAATGATGCATTTTATAAATGTCATATCTATAGAAAATATACTAATAGTTTAGCATGATAAATCCTAGTGATATTATCATATTAAAAAAATGGAAGAAAAATAGGATTACCTTTAGTTTTAAAAAAAAAACACAAATATCAAAGTTACTACATAATGGTTTCCAAGAAAATATAGTTTAGTATGATAAATCCAAGTGAGATTATAATATTAAAAAATGGAAGAAAAATAGGATTACCTTTAGTTTAAAAACACACACACACAAATATCAAAGTTACTACATAATGGTTTTCAAGAGAAGATAATGGTTTCCAAGAGAAGAGAGTCTTGATTATGGAAAATCTACATCAAAATTACATATGACCATTAACTAAAGTTAGAGAAATTTATTGAATGGGAAAACTAGAGTGTTCACATTTGAATCATCAACTAATAATTAGAAAAATATTTTAAGAAAAGAAAGTCTTATCATGGAAAATCTACACCAAATTACATATGACCATTAACCAAAATTAGAGAAATTTATTGAATGGAAAAACTAGAGTGTTCACATGTGAACCATCAACTAATAATTAGAAAAATATCTTCCTAAGAGGTTGAGATATATACTCCCCATATTCATGTTTAGTTAACAAAAATATTTTCATTTCGACATCTACTTCCCTATTTGATAATTATTAATAGTATCATGTTGTTCTCCTTGAGTTTTTTCTTAAAAGAGATATTTGAGAGATGAAACAAAAAAACCTCTTGCTTGAGCAATAATGTCCTATAAATTTAAATTCTCATTTGACAATTCTCCTATCATCCATTCCAAAACTAAATTTAAGTTTTAATAACACCAAAAGTTTTGAAATCCATTCTCTAAAGGAAAACCAAGAATGATAATATTCTAGTTTAGTTACCTCTAGTTATTTGATCCTCTTCCAAGACCACAACTAAAATAACCATTAATTAAATAAGTAAAATTCACTTCTTCCTTAATATTCCCATGTATTTATTTTAGAGGCACTCTAAAATAAACCCCATGATGAGATTTATAAACGAAAATTTCTTCGACCTATCTCTTTCTCTAGACTCTCTTTGAATTGTTCATAACCTCCTAAAATATTTCCACTTTGTAAAAAAATTATAAATGGAAAATAGATGTATTCTTGAAAATTGCATTATTTCTCATACTCTACATGGCCCAAAAGACTACCACTAGAAGTACATGGTGGTCCTTAATCTCTTTATCATCCTTCCATCTTTCTAGTGTCCATTTTATGTTGTTTCCACTCCATTACCCTTTCTTATATGAAAACGCTTTACCGCACCCCATACTGATTTTACAAAATGGAACACAAGAAATAAATGTAGAGAAATAAATGTTACATACACAACATACATATCCTTGGACCAATATGACAAGAACGTGTTTGAAGTTTATCCCAAGTCAAGGTCTTCTTTTCTAAAAATGACCATAAGAAAATACAATATTTTAGAGGGTAATTTAGTTTTCAAACGTCATACAACCACAAAGATCCAAATTCCTCACACAATGGTAGAAAATAAATGACATAACCAAGTCCAACAATATAGAATCTCACTGTTGGGTTAGTTCTTCAACAAAAAGAATAAACAAAATTCAGTAAATTAATTGGAACATCAATAATATCTTTTCTATATGCCTTCCAATCCTTTTTCATATCCTAATCCAACATTGTGGCATGCATCGACCCACCTCCCTCAACCATCAAAACTCTCCAATTCAAAATTTAATCCTCCATTCCCGAGTCTAATTTACCAATAAACCACTAGGTTGATTTAAATAGGTAGTGCACAACTTTTACCAAAGAACACTTAGATGGAGACATTGTAAGGTAAAATGTAGCTAAAACTCAAAATTCATGTTAACATTACATTCAAATACAACTATATTTCGAGAGACAAAAACTATTCAACTTCCAATTTCTACTTTCAAATAAAGATGTGATTTTTCTTGCTTCCTTAATAAAATTCATACACCATCACCTTTCTTATATTTACCATTGAAGAAGAAGAAAACTTAATAGTAGACAATATTTCCATTTTGCTAAACATTTTCATGCCTAACATTTAACCACACATAGATGTAATCATCCCCACTAATGCATTCCATAAATTGACTATAAGCCTAGGTTAAATCATCCCCAATTACTCATTGTACATGAATTGGAATCGATTAGAGTTCATAATTTAACTAAATAAAAAATAACAAGAATAAACACTTATCTTTTTTGGAATTCACCACCAACTAGTTGTAAATGAGCACTTTTCTACCCAAGCATAGGAACTCTGTTGTAGAGGTGACTCTTAACTTAGGGATGCAAGACCACATAGGGGTGAATCGATGATTATGGGTAACACTTTTTAGTGAAATGTGGTGACAAAAAGTTTACATTTTACATATTTTTAAAATTGAATACCTCAAAAATCATACAAATTGACATTGTTTTTATATACCTTTCCTTAGAGGACAAGGGATGGGATAATTCACTAGTTCATTTTCTTTATCAAACCTAGGTTCTATGAGCTTGGAAGACACTGGGTAACATGTGTACATAATATAATTCCTGTATTGACTAGTTTAAAAAAAATGCCTATTGGTTTCTAATTAGAATTCTATTTAAAATAATTCATATCTATTTTAATATGAAATGAATAATTAATTTAAATTAAATGAACAAAGCATTCAAATATCACAAATAAAATGGTTTCATCTAATTAAATACTTGATTGATTACTATCATTATGATCTTGAATTTAGTCAGTGGCTCTACCTAAAATGAAACTACAAATGGATAAATTCAATTATAGCATCACCTCTACTTTGTAATCAAATTGAAATCATATGTATTTTTACAATTTTCAGAAGAAGTAAATGATGTAATAAGAACAAAATAAACAAAATAGGAACATAAACCTACAAAATAGGAACATAAACATACAACACCTTACCTATAGAGTGGCCCCACTCCAAAGGGTTTGGGATATGTAACCCTATGATACATAATCAAAATCAATGCGTTATTATACACACATACATAGGAAATAGAGTTTTGAACTTATATATTGTTGATCAAATGGTAATACAATGTAAATGATATGATATCAATCACCATCATAGTGATGGCGACATCATTTTATAGTTGTGATATATTATCTTTTTGCTTGAAATGAAATAGTAACAAACCATATTTCTACAAGAAGATCCTTGTTTATTTATACATTGAAGATCTCGAGGCGCTACAATCCAAGACTAATCACAACCCCCTTTTGGGATCGAATTCATAAGAAAAACAAATTATCCTCCTAGATCCCAATTTCAGTAAAAATTTATCGTTACTATGTATGTAAGTTGGAATACTAAGATACAGGTTTGTTGTAGATCCATTAACCCGGAGAAACGTTCATTATAGATTACTTGAGAGGGAGTAAATGTTTTTAATCTACTTGTAAGGAATTGACCTCTAGATGCATCTTGAGTTCCTTGTCCCACTATAACCAACAGGCCACCGAAAACATATTCCATAATCAAACTCATGTTATCCTGTTGAGTAACATGTGGAGACATAATACATAAGCAAGATTTACTCATTATTATATGCATTCTTGTAAGAAATATCAAACAATCAAAAAAATTCACAAGTAAGCTCAAAAACTTACCTCAACATATAAAAGAGAAAAGGATTAAAATCCAACCCAATGTATCTTGTGACATATACGCAGAGTGGTGAGAAAGGAAAATGATGTGGTTCAAAGATAGATCTTAGAAGGATAATAGACATTAAAAACTAGGCAAAAATATATCAATTCATAGCCTCATCATCTCCCCCCAGTAAATAAAAATTTGTGTCTTCATGAAACATATTATTATATTCTAGAAGGAATGATTGGAGGTCAATCTAGTTAAAGTATGGATGATGAAACTCTTTTGTACCATAAAATCCTAAGGATGTATCCACTTGGAGCTGCTATTTATTTGTAAAATATGGTGGGACATTGTTAAGTTTTAATGTTGTTATTAAGTTATTTCCAGATTACATAAGAATTCAATGCATTTATAAAACAACAACATAAAGAGGATCATTGAAAGAAACATAATCAGAAAGTATGCAACATTTTATCTTGGGAAACCCTTATGGAGGAGAAAACCCAACAAAACTTCCTCAATAATAGATTACCAATACAATGCCAAGACTAAGACCAAATCACCAAGAATAAACTAGGACTGAGGATGTGCCTCTCTTCTCCTTCCTCCTGCAAATGCAACTTCCTTCAAAAGATGTGCACTATAATTGTGAGTGAGCGTATGAACAAGTGAAGCAACATTCTCAATTATAAATACTAGTTGAGGAGGTGCTAATGTCTCTTCACTCAGTAGGGTTGACTTCTTCCAAGAGTGGTTAAAACCACTTTATAAACCCTAGGGTCCGAATTTACAAACACCACCATATAAATATGGTTTGACCAATCCAAAAAAGGAGATTTGGTCTTATACAAGACCTAACATGATCAATCCACAAAAGGGGATTTGATCTATAAGATAATAACTTGTAATGTACCCAAAACTTTAGCTACAGTTTTTTTTAGAGGGGAAACAATTATGAGTCTTGTTGTCAACTACATTATAAGTATGCCCAATGTTTTCAACCATTTACTGGTTTACTATTTTCAATCATTCATTACTTGACACAACTCTTCTATTCAAATTACAAACTTTATTTAGACTATTAACCAAAGAGAGGAATTTACTACTCACACTATAATGACACCCTTTCATAACATTCTTACCTTCTTTTGTGGTACCATGGAGATTTTCTCTATAATAGCTTTATTCCTAAAACAATATGGAAAACCTAATCATAACCTATACATTTAAGTTATTCCATAGTGCATGTCCCATATTATTTTATGTTATGGTCTATAAGGATTGATCAATATTGAGATTTATTGCTAAGCTAGGAGAAAAGTAAACTAGCCATCACGATGGATGGCGTCATACTAATCATATAAGTATACAATGTGTTCCTTTCATGAAATTTATACAATTCTAAACCTGTCCATGTAAAGACTAGAGCTAAATAAGGTTCCTTTCAGGTAATGAATCATGGGACCACTCGATAGAAGTAGTTAGACTTACTTACTATGCTTTCCTGACATATATGATACCCATTCTAACCAGACCTTAGTCCTACTAATTAACAAGGTAATTGATACTGTAGTTCATTATGACAATAGTGGGTGACAAGTCTGACTTGCACTTTGGAATTTACGACCTAACATTGGTTATTTCTTGCATTGAAAGGGATGGAAGAAAATTAAAACGATTACCTACCCAAGTACTCTTAGTTATGACGGTCCAGGAAGTTACCGAATATAGGCCCTCCAATTCACTGGTTTCACACAACAGTCGAGGAGGGGAGTAATCTGTCACCCTTACACTCCAAATGAAGGGTTCAAGGCACCATTATTATCAACACCCTCGGCCTCTTACCTTGTTTTATTTAGGCTTCCCTTTATGGCGCGACTCCTTGCGACCTGGTTACTCTGTAGAGTCTACTTGGGACTAAAAAAAGGATACAACAACATGCCTATGGAAGTCAAATTCTCTCTAACTAGTAATTTACCCATAATAGTTTGGATTCAAAAGAGACTTTGATACTGCATTTTATTTCTATTTTAATATTTTCATCGCTTCTCTTGTGTCTTGCTAAGTTCTTCCAAGTTTGAAACTCGTGGCCAAAGTGCCATTGTCGTTTTTACATGAATAAATCCTTTAGGTTTTTCCTCTCTCAGTTAAAGTGTAAACGAGGGTACTAAAGACTCTGTGATCTATTGACCAGGAGGTTCTGAGCATGGGAAAGAAACTCGGTCTTCTACTCTTGAGTTTTTTGCATAGATCCTATTCCTTCACCATGTCCAACCATCAAGCCAATTTAAGCCACAACCCAAGGATTAACCATTATTCTTACAAGTCATATATATATATTCTTGTGGTTTCCAGGACTTGACTGTAACCCTAGATGCTTTTTGTTCTTACAGTTATGCCATAGTCCGTGGCAGTTTTGCGTAGTTTCTTTATATTCGCGACCAGTCTACTCTGTGCGATGTAATGATGATACAATGTTTTTCTTTGAATTCTATCGATATTCTTTGCAGTTACTCACTGGTATTTTTATTTCCCTATCTAAGAGGTCTTCCTGACTTCAATGAGGAACATTGTAGGTCTATCTCCTTCAAGGGTTTGTTGTTGTGTCTGTAATTAGACTTTATAATTAGTTTTCAGTGATTGTTCTTTGTAACCATTCTTTGTGATTATTTCGGTAATTAGTCTTTGTACTAGCATTGTTAAATACTCCTATTTAATTGTTCTTTGAATGACTCTCTATAATTTTTTAACTTTGTATTAGCACTGATAAATACTCCTATGTAATTGTTCTTCGAATTACTCTCTGTAATTTTTAACTTTGTATTAACAATGGTAAATACTCCTCTGTAATTGTTCTTTGAATTAATCTCTGTAATAACACTGGTAATTTCTTCACAGTAACCAATATTTGCAATTACTCACCGTAATGTTTTTATCTCCCTATGGGGCTTGGTTTTATTTGGTTTACTTTTATGGATATGCGTTTTGATGATGGCTCCATTTTCTTGCGAGGGAACCCATCAGCCTATTGTACGCCCACTCCTCCTCCCGAGTCATAGACTTCACTTTTCAAGGATCAAATGGATGGCTAGTCCCGAGATAAGTACAAGCCTTGTTCTCATTTTTTTTTCATCTTATTCCATTGATTATATTCAGATGGTATAGTAATCCTATACTGGTTTCCTTTTTATAGGTTAATTTCGGATGCTACGGTTCCATGAAGGGAGAACGCCCTTCCTAGAAAAGGTACTTCGGGTTCCACTGCAGAATGCTCTCTTGCTGATATTTCCTTCCTCAGTACAACGAAAGATTTTCGCTTTCTTATTATTTCATAATCGGTTTATGTAGATTCTTTAAATTCTATTTTAAAAGAAAAGTTATGAGAGATTAACAGGCATGTAGGACCCCAATTTGTATTAAATCTTTATTTAGAAGGAAACTACAAGGCCTTGTATACTTCAACGACCTTTCACTTCGCATAAAATGTTTTTTGCAAGATAATCTCTGGGATCTATTGTATCAGATAGACATTTCCTTAATATAGATGTAAATATATATGGGACTTTGTATTGATCTATTTTTAAACTCAAATATGATCGTAGAGTTTTCTTCGCTACTCTGGTTTGAGAGATAAATATAGGCAGAAATAAAACTGATCAATTTACTTATTATTGTTCTGATACAATCTAATTTCTTTGGTTCAATTGTTTTTTTTTCTATAGTAGTTAGTTAGCTGTGCGGAATTTCCATACAATGACTACATAGTTTTATTACCTACACATTTTCCTATGTAGACCCATTCTGTAGCTTACATACAAATACTGTAACTATTAGAAATCAAATCCCACTAGAAACATTAACATGTATTTTAAACAATACGAAATTTAACAAATCTATTATTGCCATGAGGCACACCTATATACATCATTACCTACATATATAATATCATCCATTATAACACTTTAGAGAAATGAAAGGAATAGTTAAAATACATATCTTAATAATGATGCTGGGAAAAAAAATGGAACAATCATGTTCCACCCAACTGTAGATACAAAAATTGTTTTCCTCACACGAAATGTTCTCATAAAACCAAAACAATTTATTTTCCCCAACATACTAAGCAACATCATGCTCCCACATATGTTGTTTTTATCTCATGCCTAGGAATTTCCATTCTTTCCTTCCTTGGGAAATTCATAGCTTTCCAAATCCCTGATTTCTAGGGGCTGTTAGTGACAAAACTTCTAGGGGCTGTTAGTGACAAAACTCAACTTCTGACACTTGTAAAAATCATCTCTGAGTTAACTCAACCCTATTCCCCACTCATTGAGTCATAGTCAATTATTTTTAACATGGTTGTTCCATCTATTCTCCAACATGAAATAAAAAAAATTGTTTTTCTCATACATGTGTCCATCAATTGAGGACAATTGGAAAATCAAACTTTTGTCCAACAATCATAATATAATAATTACATACTTCAAAAATCTAAATTTCGAATTTCCAAAAATGGAAATTTAATTTTAGAATCAACTTTAAAATAATTTATTTTTGAATAATTCGAGGATTTCACATCCTATCCCCCTTAAGTATAACACTGTCCTTAGTGTTCAAATCATCTCTTGGAACATAATTGGATAATATTTCAGCATTTCTTCTTCCAATTCCCAAGTAGCCTCCTCAGGACTAAAGTACCTCCATTGCACTTTTACCTAGGAAATGGATCTGTTCCGAAGTACTCTTTCTTTCATGTCCAGAATGTATAGAGGTTCCTCTTAGAACTTGCCTTCTGGTTCCATCTGTACCATGTTCCAATCAATTATCTAAGTAGGATCATGGATATATATTTTTAATAGTGAAACATGAAAAACATTATGAATTTTTAAATTTGCAGGGAGTGCTAGTTAATATGCCACGGGTCTGATTCGAGTTAAGATCTCGAAAGGACCACAAAATCTTGGTTCCAACTTGAAACAACTCCCTAGTTTTAGGGAGCTTCTCCTCACTTTGATTTTGAGGTATACATGTTCTCCAATTTTGAATTCATGATGTCTTCTTTTTAGATCTGCATAGATTTTCTGTCGATCTTGTGCCTCTTTCAAGTTCTACTATACCCTTTTGACCATCCTTTCCATTTATTGGAGCATTTTTTGTCCAACCATGATCCTATCAACTGGATTATCCTAACTGATCGGGGCCGTACATTTCCTTCCATATAAGACTTTGAAGGGACTCATATTAGTTGATGTTTGATACCCATTATTGTATGCAAATTCAACTAAATGTAGATACTCTTCCCACTTAGTTGTTTTTGTCCTTACAGAGATTCACAACATGTCTTCAATAATTTGATTCGTTTGTTTTGTTTTCTCATTCGTTTGTGGATGGTAACTTGTGTTTAAATTTAAATTAGTATTCAAACCAAAAAACAATTATTTCCAAAAATTGGATGTAAACTTGACATATCTATCTGAAATCACCATCTTAGGAACCCCATGCAACGTAAATATTTCTTTCATAAAACTTTTAGCGATATTAATCACTTTGTAAGTAGATTTCACAGGTATAAAATGTGAAAACTTACTTAGCTTATGAATCATTGCCATAATTGAGTCGTTTTTTCTTTGAGTCTTAGGAAAACCTGTGATGAAGTCCATTGAAATAATTTCCCACTTCCATTTCGGTATAGGCAGAGGTTGTAGCAGACCTACCAGATGTTGATGCTCAACCTTTACCCGTTGACAATCTAAACATTTAGACAAGTATTCAACTGTTTCATTTTTCATTTTAGGCCAATAAAACTGTTTTCTTAAGGTTGTTATCATTTTTTGGCATCCTCGATGACCATAATATGGTTTTTTGTGTAGCTCATCAAGAATTATCATCTTCAATTCAATAGAGTTAGGTGCATATAGCCTGTTTTTGAACCTTAACAACTCACTTTTATCTATACTGAGATCTATACTTTGCATATTTTCGTCATTTCTTTGCAATTGTTCTGTTGTTTTGATGTTTTTTTCATCATTTATTCTTACAAATTTATTCCTATCCTCAATATAATTTTCTTCTTTGTTGATAATTACTTCATATAACACATTACTCTTTCGACTTAGTGCATCTACAACTTTATTTTCTTTTTCCTCGATGTGTCGTACTTCAAAATCAAACTCACTTAAAAAGGCCTTCCATCTCACTTGTCTTTCATTGAGATCATGTTGAATGAACATGTGTTTTACACCACCATTATCTATTACTAATAGGAATTTTATTCCCATTAAATAATGCTGCCACATTTTCAATGAATAAATTACAACTGCTAACTCTAGATCATGATTTACATAGTTTCGTTCATGTTCCTTTAATTTGCGTGACTCGTAACAAATGATGTGTCCATCCTATGTTAGCACTCATCCCAATCCCTCTTTACTTGCATCCACACAAACTATAAAGTATTTATTTGGGTCTACCACTTTAAGCATTGGCATTGCATTTAACAATCCTTTTAGTTTATCAAAACTATCTTGACATTTTTGAGACCAATTAAATTTTATTCCCTTTTTCTGCAGTGATGTAATTAGATATGCGATTTTGGAAAATCCTTCGATAAATTTATGGTAATAGCTGGTAATACCCATGAATAAACTTATATCTTCTACGTCTTTAGGAATATTCCATTCCATAATGTCTCTAATTTTTTTAGGGTCTACTATAATGTTGTCTTCTGATATTACATGCCCTAAATATTGTATCTTCCTTTGGTAGAAATCACATTTATCAAACTTATCATACAACTTATATTCTCTAAGAGTCTTAATACTATTTTAAAGTGTTGTTCATGTTCTTATTTAGTTTTTGAATAAATTAGTATGTCATAGATAAAAATCAACACGAATTTATCCAAATACTCGCTGAATATACTATTCATCAAGCACATAAAAGTTGTTGGTGCATTAGTAAGTCCAAATGGAATCACTACAAATTCGTAATGTCTGTAACGTGTTATGAATGTTTTTTTGTTTACATATTGGTCCCTTATCCTAACTTGGTGATAACCAGATCTCAAGTCTATCTTAGAGAATATTTTTTCTCCTCCAACATGGTCAAAGAGATCGTTGATTCTAGGTAAAGGGTATTTATTTTTAATTGTCATTTTATTCAACTAACAATAATCAATACATAATCTTAACATTCCTTCTTTCTTTTTAACAAACAAAACTGGTGCTCCCCAAGGTGAAACACATGGTCCGATGTATTCTTTATCTAACAGTTCCTGTAACTGAATTTTCAGTTTTGTTAATTTGGGAACACTCATTCTATAAGGTTCCTTTGATACCAGGGCAGATCCAAGTAGTAGATCGATAGATAAATCTATCTCTCTCCTTGGAGGTAGTTTTGGTATCTCTTCTATGAATACGTCTTTAAACCCCCGAAGAAATGCAAATTCTTCGAAATTGGTTTCTTTTCTTTTTCCAACAGGTTGGTTACTTGAATAACATATAGTTTGAAACCCTTATTAATAAATTTATTGAATTGCATTGCTAATATCTATCCAAAAAAAACTAGTTTTTTGATTCCCTGTACTATTCTTTCTGTATTATTTTCATCCTTGTATATGAAAGACTTTTCATAATAGTTCAGTATCACTTTATGCCTTTATAACCAGTTCATGCCAATAATTCTGTCATATGACCCTAAAGGTAATACGTTCGAATTTAAATTTGTATTCTTACCACTTATATTGAGTTCACAATCATAAACAAATTATGTTACCTTTCCTTTTGTTCATGTTGCTAGTTGTACTAACCAAGATTTAGCATGTTGTACCTTATTTAACTTGTTTGATTCTACTAAGGTTGGAGAAATATAACTTAGACTAGCTCTTGGGTAAATTAGTATAGAGACATTGTTGTTATAAATTTTACCTTCAATTTCCATAATGGTGGTTTGATGATCTTCTTGTCTACGATCCAACGCTGGATTGATTTTATGTATGCTTCTACCAATATATCCAACTATTGAATCCTCTTGAATATTGTGGACTGAAGTCCTTGCTGATGGGTTTAAGCGTGGACAATTTATCCGTAGGTGGGGTTCTCCACACTCCCAACATTTCAATGGTTCTCTGGGATTGTCCCCTAGCTTCTTGAATCCCAAATCGACTAGTTTACTTCCCCCTTGAGTATGATGTGTATTGGATGGATAGTCGCTCCTTTGGATTCCTTTAGTCATGTTATAGAAAGGGGATGGTTGGAAACCTTTCTTACGTTGATTCAATTTATCTTGCTTCTTATCTTTCCAAGACTTAAGAGTTTTATATCTCTATTTATATTGTTCATAAAACATTCGGGCCTTCCTAAATTCCTCATTTAAATATTTAGGATTATCAAATTGAATTTTGTCTTTATAAGACTGTGGTAGACAACTCAAGAACCTTTGAACTTTTACCTTATCTTATTTTATATAGGGCACAAACCTAAACATATCTATAAATGTATTAATCGGGCCATCCATAACCATTTGTCCCAGTCACAATTCGTAAAATTCCTTAGTATTTCTTTTGTAGTAACTTTCTGATAAGTATTTTTTCTTAAAATGATGTTTGAATTCTAACCACTCCATCCATTTTGTTTCAATCCTTTTTCTAGCTTCAGATCTTGCCACTAGATACTAGGTTTTCCTTTTAAGTTATAAATGGTCATTCTAACCTTCATATTAGTATAGTAATTATAAATCTGAAAGTATTTCCTTATGTCTAGAAACCAGGCTTCAAATTCCTCACTAGTATTTGACTCCCCATAAAATGTGGAGGGTTTTATATTTTTGAATTCACCTTCAAGGTGATCCAATTGTTTTCTCTTCTTTCATGTAGATGCCTTGTTTTCTGTCACATGTGTGTCATTGGGAGAGTTGTCTTCTCCTTATGTTTCATGACTAGAATTCTTTGAGGACTTTTTACTGATCTCCTCTTCCATCTCATTATTTCTTGGACTCTTCTTTGTTTCTATACTGTGTAACAACATTTCATTTATTTCCAGCTAATGTTCTTGATCTTTCTTTAACTTTTCATTATCAACTTTAAACACTTGCAATTCCACAATAAGATTCCTCATCGTTTACAATAATTGGGTGGTTGGAATTCCCTCACTATGTTGTTATGGATCTTTAGGGAGATCTTGATTGTGGTTTCTATCAGGTTTGTCTCCTTCTCCATTATGCGCTGACATTTTTACAAAAGACAATTATTTTTTTTGTAACAGTAAATATTATTTGTTAGATTTTTCCTTCAGCAAATATAATTGTCTGGTGTTTCCCTTAGCCATAAGTGGTGTAACCAACAACTTTGATACCATATGTAATGTACCCCAAACTTTAGCTACAATTTTTATTTTTATTTTTTTAGAGGGGAAACAACTATGAGTCTTTTTGTCAACTGCATTATAAGTCTGTCCAATGTTTTCAACCATTCACTGCTTGATTGTTTTCAATCATTCATTACTTGACACAACTCTTTGATTCAACTTAAAAACTTTATTTATACTATTAACCAAAGAGAGGAATTTACTACTCGCATTATAATGGCACCCTTTCATAACATTCTGACCTTATTCCTGTGGTACCATGACGTTTTTCTCCAATATAGCTTTATTCCTAAAACTATAAGAAAACCCTAATCATAACCTATACATTTAAGTTATTCCATAGTGCATGTCCCATATTATTTTATGTTATGGTATATAAGGATTGATCCATATTGAGATTTATTGCTAAGCTAGGAGACAAATAAACTAGCCATCACTATGGATGGTGTCTAACTGATCATATAAGTATAGAATGCATTCCTCCCATGAAATTTATACATGTCTAAACCTATCCATGTAAATACAAGAGCTAAATAAGGTTCCTTTCATGTCACGAATCATGTGACCACTCGATATAAGTAGTTAGACTTAGTTAATATGATTTCTTGACATATATGATACCCGTCCTAACCAAACCTTAGTCCTATTAACCAACAAGGTAATTGATACGGTAGTTCATTATAACAATAGTGGGTGATAAGTAAGACTTTCAATTTGGAATTTACGACCTGACACTGGTTCTTTCTCCCATTGAAAGGGATGGAAGACAATTAAAACAATTACTTACCCAAGTACTGTGGGTTCTGACGCTCCAGGAGATTACCCAATACAGGCCCTCCACTTCACTAGTTTCACATGGAAATCGGGGAGGGGTATATTCTGTCACCCTTACACTCTGAACGAAGGGTTCAAGGCACCATTATGCCAAACACCCTCGACCTCTTACCTTATTTTCATTAGGCTTCCCTCCATGGAGCGACTTCCTGCAACTTGGTTACTCTATAGAGTCTACTCGGGAGTAAAAAGGGGATACAACAATATGCCTATGGAATTTGAATGCTCCGTAACCGGTAAGGTTTTCTACTCGTAATAGTGTGGATTTGAAAGAGACTCTGATACTAAATTTATTTCTCTGTTAAAACTCGTCTCTCTAAAAATGTGGAATAAATCATGTTAGAGTTATATATTTATTTGCTCACAGAATCACATCTTGAGGCCAATAATATTCCTATGAAGCTCTCTTACGATTTAGCTATAGGATGTCCAATCAATGGTTTTTAGTCACAATTCATACTATCCTTGAATTTTATATGTTTGATGTTTGACAAAAAATTCATGATATAGAGTCTCATGGATTAGGGTTACTCTAGTTATAAAAACCTTATTTTAAATTTTTTTAAATTAAACCCTAGCTAAAACTATTAAAGAGTTTGTCCTTTTTATGTGTTATCTTTGCCACAATTTATACTCTGTAATAGAAATGTTTATACTACCTTCTTTGAGTGTGTGCGTGTGTATTGATCTGGATTATTTTCATCACAAAACGACAGTGGAGATATAATAAATAAATGTATAGAGATATCTCAAATATCCAATAATATAACATAAATATATCAAAGATGCACCCATAAACACAGAGATACAGTAATACACAATTTCTATTAATGAACAAAAATGTACAAAGATTGTAAAAATACAGAGTGAAAGAATCGCTATAATGGTGGCAGCTTATCTATGAGAAGAGATGTGATGGATAATCAAATTCGCAAGAAGGTGATTTACAATGAAACTCTAAATAATTTTTTAACATAAAGAAAATCCAAAATCCTAACCTCGGAAGATGAAAATCCAACAGTTTTGTGGACCCCGTTTTGGGTAGTTTGGTGTATCAACTTCCCCTAGGTGTAACTTTTATATATGACCTCCATTTTTGGCACATAATATCACATTGGAAAGGTCTATCCAGGGACCACACATGTTTTCGTCAGAATGTGGAAAAATCATATAGTATAACTATGGAGATCCCTAAAACTGTTGTTTAGGGCCTCAAAAGGAACTTCGAAAGTTTGGGACCTAAAAACTATGGAAAAAACTGTAAAATTGAAAAAATGTCCAAATGTTTGAGTTGGAATAGGTGGGTGGCCACCAATATCCACCTAGATCAATTCTCCATCCTTAGGAAGCAATGTTATCCATTGCATTGAGTTCCCAGGGGAAAGATGAAAGTGATTGTTGCATCTGAATCTTGGTGAGTTGCTTACCTTGCTGGAGATGTTGCACTGTGGAAGGTTGTCACCAACCTATTGTTGGTGGGGTTAAAGTTGTTCAACCAGTCGGGCTACATGAGATGATTGAGTGCAAAAGGAATATTTGCACTTTGCTGCAATCTTGTCGACCTACTTTTATTGGATAACAGGTGCTTGGACCGAGGCTATCGTGGTTGTAGTGTCCTTATGTTCACCTTTTGAATAGATTGTGAAGAAGAAGAATTTTGTAGTATGAGATACTACCTTGTGGGACTGTTTATGTGGGACAGTAGTCGAAATTACCTCTGGTATCCTATAGAGATGACCCTCCAGAGTAACAATGACAGTATATGGTCGAGACTCATAAATAGCATGGTGCTTCCACATATATGGCTGGACCAAGAGAACATCAGAGACATCCACTGGGAAAAAATCACATAATACCTCATGCTTGAAGGGTTGGATGTTGTATGACAATTGACACTACTGGCTAACACAAATACCTTGTCCCTCACAAAGCCACCCGATGTTGTATGGTTGTAGATGTGGTGTTGTCGACAATCCCAACTGTTTGACGATCTCTGTTGAGATTAGGTTCTTCTGGATTTTTCTATCAACAATAAAATGCAACGAGGTTCCATTCACCCACATTTGTGAACGAAAAAGGTGCTCACCCTCTTCGGGATCTATTGGTTCTTATGGTTGAATTGTTGCGGTCGTGACAATAGTAGTGGGGTTTGCATCAATGATCGTTCTTCTACTAGTATTCTCTGAAACAAATTTTGAATTAGGGTTCGAATCCTTGTCTTTGATCTCAATCACCAATGATTGTTTTCAGCGACATTCATCAGTGTTGTGCCAGGTGATTTTGTAGAAATCACACCATTTTCCAGTGTGCTTCTTCGTCTTCTTGTGACCCTTCTTTTCTTGTTGTTTAGACTGGTTTTTAGGAGGTTGTTTGTCAGGGTCATTTTTATCATACTTTGGTTGTTGTAGATTTGCAGACCCAAATTCTCGTTTTTTCTAGTGCTTAAATTTATGCTCGATTTTAACAACATATCGATAAGAAGCACCTGGTGATGACATGTACATAAAATGCATTTCAGTTTGGATGTATCTGTGTAGAGCCCAACGATATTTCAAAACTAAATGTCGCTCAAAGTCTTTGATACCCAACTTGGTACGCAAGGTATGAAAAGTATTTGTGAACTACGCCATTGTTTGGCCCCTCTCTTGCGACATTGTGATCCATATCATGTATTGGTCTTCATAGTTTCCAGCATGGTAATATTGTTCTTTGACCACATCCACAAAAAAATCCCAAATGGGCTCGACCCCATATATTCCAGATTCCTCTATGGAAATTTTCTCCCAGTAAGTTTCCCACCAATGTTTGACATGGGGGAGAGCCTTAAGGAGTGCGAAGATGATCTTTTCCCTGTCATAAAAATGGTGAACAAAGAAATAACTTTTTAGTAGATTTAACCATTTGTTTAGGGAATCCACATCTATCTAACCTTCAAATACGAGAATATCAAAATTAACCTATACCTTGAAGGGAGAGGTGCTTCCAAAGTGGTTGCTTGATGAAGATTCACCTACTGCTATCGACAAACATTGAAGGATGTGGGAAAAATTCTCCATCATTTCTTCCCTCTGTCGCGTGAAAGATTGCTCGAGCAACATATTGATAAAATCTTCTTCTCTGTATTTTTTATTTTCTTCTGCCATGGAGGGTTTCTTGTGCGTGCGAGAGTGATTGTCCTCAAGAGAGACAAGCTCGACACCCAACTTGGTATACTTAGACCTCGTTGTGGACATGCAATAAAAAATGATCAAGAGCAACCTGCTCTGATACCACTGATTTGGATTATTTTCAGCACGAAATAAGAACGAATATATAATAAAGAAATGTACAGAGATATCTCATATATCCAATGAATACACATGTTTCCGTGGCTAAACTATAGAATGTAATTGTGGCTAAATCCTACATTTTGACTATGGCAAGCCCTAAAAACATTGTTTAGGGCCTCAAAACGACCTCCTAAATTCAGGGTCCAAAAACTAGGAAAAAAATTGCCAAATTGAAAAACTACCAAAATGATCTAGTTGGGGTAGGTGGGTGACCACCAATATCTATCTGGATCTCTCTCACACACACATATATATAGACCTGTAACAACTTTAGTGAGAATTGCAAGACTCGGTCTAGAGTTGAAGACATGTAAACTAGACCGTCTAGAATTTGGGATAAGAGTCGAATCTGAGTTAGATATCACAACGACCTGAAAAAATTCGTAATGAAAAACTCGTTAGAGTCTTCTAGAATGTGTTACACGCATAAGGAAATGGAGATATATGTAAATATAAATGTAAATGTTACCTGGTAAGGAGTTACAACCTTATTATTGAAAAGGAAACATTTGCGTTGAAACCATATTTCCTACAACATTTTCATTTGTACGATTAGTAACCACACAAAGAGATTCACCACTTTTTAATATTTGTGAAATCGAGCAAGGGTTGAAGTAACGAGATCTAAATACGTGCACATGGTCGAGCATTTGGGTTCTGTAGACAATGGAAGTGAGTTGATAAAGTTACCATGCAAAGAGGGTTATAGTTCATTACATCGACCACCCCACCTTTGTAACTATTGCGTAACCTGTATCATAGAAAAACAAAAACCATAAGCACACACTCTGGAGTAAATCGATAGATCTTGTTAAGATGGAACTTCTGGTTGAATATGATACAAGTCTTAAAAATATTGTACCATAACTTATTGTTGGAATATACTCAGGTTGTCAATGGTTCCAACCTCGATCAATATGACTGTGCTATCGAAACACTAATGGTTTGGAACAGAGCGCGGAGCTCTTCCTTCCCTAACCTCCCACAAAAATGAATTGGAAAATGAAACCAATGCCCAAGTCGTATTGACAGACAGAGTATTGATAGACAAAGTACTGTCAGTGAGAATTAAGAGGCTTAGTACATGGCTAAGTTATATTTGAGTGTGGAGGACACAGTCGACCAAACCCGGAGTGCACTTGTATTCTTAATAAATGCCAGCGATTTGAGAAACACTAAATCCAACTATTACTGTTATAAATAAGCCACATATTTGAATCATAGTTGTGTAGTTAGGTCGGAAGGTCATCTCGGGTTTACTTCCAGTATTGATGATAGTTCGAATCGTATAACTATGACATGTTCCTGGTATCAAAACAACAAAGATAAAGAGTATGAGTAACATACTTTATGTTCATTATAAACACATTGTTTATACTAAAGTATAGATTAAGAATCATTAACAATAATAATTCGCTCATTATATATATATATATATATATATATATATATATATATATATATATATATATATTTGAACTATATATTTGACAAAGTCATATAATTGGTTTAATAAAATCCTAGGAGTTGGCTATTTAATTTAGTAAAATAACATTGTATTGGTTAGCCATAAGAATTATTATTGAGTTTAAATAAAGAAAATGAACACAATCCATTATCTAGTAAAAATGAACATAATCCATTATGTAGTAAAGATATTTTTGGATTCATTAAGGTTTTTCATATTGGAAGTTAATCCATTATCTAGTAAAAATGAACATAATCCATTATGTAGTAAATATATTTTTGGATTCATTAAGGTTTTTCATATTGGAAGTTAGTAAATCTTTACAATATACAATGAGAAATAAGGTTTTTCATACTTGGAAATTAGTAAATCTTTACAATATACAATAAAAAATAATTATTGGAGAAAATTCAATAATCTAAATAGAATTGGAAACTAAACTAAAAATGAAGATAGTCAAAAGAATTTATACATGAAAGTGGAAGCCTTGCAAATACATGCTCATAAAACATATTATTTGAACTATATATTTGAGAAAGTCATATAATTGGTTTGAATAAAATCTTAGGAGTTGGCTATTTAATTTAATAAAATAACATTGTATTGGTTAGCCATAAAAATTATTATTGAGTTTAAACAAAGAAAATGAACATAATCCATTATCTAGTAAAAATGAACATAATCCATTATCTAGTAATGATAGTCTTGGATCCATTAAGATTTTTCATACTTGGAAGTTAGTAAATCTTCACAATATACAATGAGAAATAAGGTTTTTCATACTTGGAAGTTAATAAATCTTTACAATATATAATAAAAAATAATTATTGGAGAAAATTCAATAATCATAAATAAAATTGGAAACTAAACTGAAAATGGAGAAAAGAATTTATACGTGAACGTGGAAGCCTTGCAAATACATGCTCATAAAACATAGTATTTGAATATTATTTGAACTATATATTTGAGAAAGTCATATAATTGGTTTGAATAAAATCCTAGGAGTTGGCTATTTAATTTAGTAAAATAACAAATTAAATAGCCAACTCCTACTCCTAGGATTTTATTCAAACCAATTATATGACTTTCTCAAATATATAGTTCAAATAATATGTTTTATGAGCATGTATTTGCAAAGCTTTCACTTTCAGGTATAAATTTTTTTGACCAGGTATGATTATTGAGTTTAAACAAAGAAAATGAACATAATCCATTACTTAGTAATGGTATTCTTGGATTCATTAAGGTTTTTCATATTTGGAAGTTAGTAAATTTTCACAATATACAATGAAAAATAATTATTGAAGAAAATTAAATAATCTTAATAAGAATTGGAAACGAAACTGAAAATGGAAATGGTGAAAAAAATTTATACCTCCTTGCAAATGCATGCTCATAAAACATATTATTTGAACTATATATTTGATAAATTCATATAATTGGTTTGAATAAAATCTTAGGAGTTGGCTATTTAATTTAGTAAAATAACAATGTATTGGTTGGCCATATGAATTATTATTGAGTTTAAACAAAGAAAATGAACATAATCCATTACCTAGTAATGGTATCCTTGGATTCATTAAGGTTTTTCATACTTGGAAGTTAGTAAATATTCACAATATACAATGAGAAATAATTATTGGAAAAAATTCAATAATCATAAGTAGAATTGAAAAGAAAGTGAAAATGGAGATGGTCAAAAGAATTTATTTATACTTGAAAGTGAAAGCCTTCCAAATACACACTCATAAAATGTTAAAGTAGTAATTAATATTGAGGACACTATTCTCAACCTGTCATGTCATGGTAACACCATGATAATTAACTAATAGTGTCAATTTACAAAAGCAAGATTTTCACAATGTAAATAATATCATAGAGGGACTATGTAAGAATGAAAAGGATATACTGATAAATCAATTATTTAAAAAATAAATAAAAATTTAGTGGATGAGAGACATTACAATAGTGACATGGAGCTTAGACAAAGGGAAAGTAATTTTGCAAATAACCTAAGGGGAGAATGAGGGTGAGGTACCACCCTTAGCTATTGAACATCTCTCCTTGAGTATTTTGTCAACAAGTGGTATCAAGAAAGAAACTTATAGTGGAGAAGTAATAGATAAAGAACCCTCTTTGTTTTCTCATTACCTAGATATCAAAAGGTATAATAGAGAGATAAAAAAGGATATATACCCCCAAGCAGTTGGATATACATCCTAGACAAAGTTCCTGACTGTAGTTGGTTATCAACAAGGTGTCTTCAATCGGGCCTTGTTGGAATCTAAGGTTCCAAAATCCATCTCCTTAGCAAACTACAAGGAAAGTGAGATCAAACTCAATATGGGGAATATTCAACCTACTAATATAATTGACTTGCATAAAAAAGAAAGTGATATTGTTGTATAAAGGGGTACTTCAATACTCTGGTAGATAAAGGAAGACGAGGGAAACAATGCACAAAATTAAAAGACAATTGAAGCAAGAGAAGGTTACCACCAAGGAAAACCAAACAAGGATAGTGGAACTACGAAAGAATATTATAGCTCTAGGTATAGACCCTAAAGACCCCACTGCTATGGGATAATTGGTGAAACAAAAGGACACTAAAATCAACATCCTAAGAAACATATTAAACCTCCCTAAGGCCCAACATGTTGGTAGGATTGGACAAGTATTTATGCACAAGTCTAAGTGTCTAGAAGTATGGAAATCATCCAAAGCTTTCTACCTCGAGAATTTACTTTAACTAAAGGAATTATTAAGGTAAAGTGATTTTATTAATTAGTTGAGTTATTTAAGGAAATGCTAAAATTAGTTAGCATTTAATATTAGGCATTGATCTCAAGTGAGGTGAGAAGTAATATCAACCATCAATCACTTTGGATATTAGGGTTAGGTCATAACTCATGATTACAAAAGAAAGGATAGGGTCTAGGAAAAAGACACGTGATACTTGACAAGACTTGACAAAGATCAAAGAAGGACTTTTTTTCAGAGTTGGATCATGAAGGGATGCGATTTAGTGAGGTCTTGGATAGGTGGAGAAGGAGTTCCATATATATATCAAGTCAAGGAGAAGATAAGATAGGAAACCACAAGTGGGTTTCAATAGAGAAACACCATAGCAAAAGGGTTGCACCATACAGAGTTTTACGTACAATTCTTGAGGTTATGTACACAGGTTTCAGTGGAGACAGGTGCCTATATGTGGGTTTAACTAAGGAAAGGTGTGTACACCTTGAAAAACATGCGAGATATGGGTCATACATTAGATTATAATTTGATAGGTTTTTTTGTAGTTGTATTTATCTCAATGGACCATTATCCTTGTTACGAGAGCCCTGATTTTATCGTAATAAAATCATCTCAACACTATTTTTCTATTCACATTTATTTGAGGGGTATCTACCAAAAAATATTGGTGTTTATGTGTGCATGATTTTATTTCTATTATTGCTTCCACTATCTTTATTTGATTTAAATATTCCAACCATGTATTTTTTTTTTGAGCTGCTAATATAATTTGGAGTAATGAAATCGCTAGATAACAAGATATCTAGGTGTCAGAGTAAGGATTTCAACATGGTATCAAAGTAGGGGCTCTGAGAGGAAGACAAAGCCAAATCTAGCCAAATCTCAAATCCATAGCAGTTGATAGAATATCTATCATATCTGCAATATATCTTAGCATATTCATAACCAACAGGAAGAAATCTAAGGATAGATTTAAGGGAAACATTCACACTAAGGAAAAACTAGGGTTTTTCTATTTTACTAAGTTGTACGCAGGTTGTAGAAGGAACAATAACATACATATGTGAGTCTCTTTGGAAGAATATGCATATATGTGGGTTGTAGTAAGCACAAAATTGTACATATATGTGTTTCAGTAAGGTAAGTCATGTACATACATGAGCTGTTGTTATGACATGTACATACAAGTTCATATAGGTCAGTATAGGGGTTGTTTCAGCACCAGGTTATTTCCAGTGAAGTTTATTAGTTCTAAGGGATGGAATTAACACCTTTGAGAGTTGAACAGATATTGGATGGAGCACCCAACTTCCTATATTTGAAAGAAAGAGTGAATTTGACGTTAAAAGAGTATGGCCTTTGGAAGTTAGTGGAAAAAACAATTGTTCCACCAACAAATCTAGCAGGTTTAACAATTCATGAGAAGAAGGAGATCAAGTCATATAGGATCATATTGGATTTAGTGGAGGATCATATAATTCCTCACTTATCTAAGAAGAATATGACCAAAGAGATGTTTGATTCCTTGGTAGTTTTATTCCATAGCACTAACATGAATAGAAGGATGGTATTAAGAAATAAACGCATATCAGTGCATACGTCTATATATAACAATGTTACCATCTATTTCATGAGGATCAAAGAGGTGTGTGAGCAACTTGTAGCCATAGGGGAGAACACAGAGGATGCATATCTCAAGAATGTGTTATTGAATGGTCTTCCCAAGTTTTGGGAGCATTTATCAAGGGATTATGTTCTTGGGAACATCTCCCAAATTAGAAGATACTTTGGGATGATTGCATTTATGAAGATACTCGATAGGGAAGTAGTGATGAAAACTTGTCTCTAGTTAGTAAGACAAGGAAGGGAAAATGAAACATTTCTAGAAAGAAGGGTAATAGTGATGGAGGATCATCACATCCAAGGAAGAAGTAGGACTCCAGTAATACAAAGTGCTTCTCATGTCATAATAATGGACATTATGCATCTTAGTTTCCATAAAAGAATAAGGGTAAAGGAAAGACACAGACACTAGCATCAACAAAGACACACCTAGATGAGTTTGCATTGAGTTTTGAGAAGGATTTTTCACTAGTTTCTTTCCTTTATACGAGTACACCCACTGTGCATGGTACTTGGATAGCGGTGCATCTCGTTATATGATAGAATCATGGGAGATATTTAGCATTCTGACAAAAAGGGTCTCATATGTTCATGTGGAGCTTGGTGATGATGCCAAGTATGCAGTGAAGGGAGAGGGAACAATTACATTCCAACTTGATTTAGAATTTTCATTGGATACCTATGAAGTTCTTTACGTACGAGGTTTGAAGAATAATTTTCTCTCAATATCAGCTATGGAGGACATGGGTTTTGTCGTTACTTTTTAGAGAGGGAAAATACTCCTACGTTCAGAGAAATCTATCCTGGACATAACAATGGTCCTTTGAGTTAGAGAAGGAACTTTGTATAGGTTGCAGGGAAAGCCTATTTAGGATTTTGTACATGACAATGGAAACCTATGTGATTTTTGGTAACAAGAGGTTGGGACACCTACACTACAATACATTTTAAATTCTAAGAGGGATTTTTATAGGTCTTCCATACTTAAATATTGAGCAACAAGGAGTGTGGAGAGGGTGTGTACTTGGAAAGAATGCTAAGGATTCTTTTCCTAGCAATGAGAGTAAGTCCAATGGGATCTTGGATATTATCCATTCAGTTGTGAGTGGGCCAATGTCATTAGCATCAATATAGTGATCATCATACTATGTGACATTTATAGATGACTTTTCTAGGAAAACCTGGATCTTCTTTATGAAGACCAAAGATGAGGTCTTCAGTATTTTTTAGGAGTTTAAAACTCAAGTGTAGAACCAGACGTGGAATAAAATCAATGTCTTGAGGTCGGATAATATGGGAGATTACACCTACAATGACTTCACGGATTTCTCCAATGAGGTAGGGATCAATAGGGGGTTGAAAATATCATACAACCCTTAGTAGAATGGGGTTGCAGAGAGAAATAATTGGTCCATCATCGACTCTGCCAGAGCTATGATATATGACTAGGAGTTTCATATTCTTCTTTGGGTAGAGGCATGTCACAAGGTAGTATATGTGTAGAACAAGAGTCCACATAGGATATTTATGGTTAAGACTCCGGAGGAGGAATTATTAGTAGTGAATCTAGATATTAGACATTTGAGGATATTTGGTTGTCTATTATACATCCATTTTCCTATGGAGAAGAGGATGAATATGGAGCCTTACAGAAAAAAAGTTGTATTTGTGGGATACAACTATACCTCCAAGGCTTACAAGATATTCATTCCAGTAGAGAAAAAGATAGTTGTGAGTAGAGATGTTAATTTCTACAAGAAGTTGGCATCTTGTAGATATTAAATATCATTAACAGTGACAAAGGAGGAAAAAGTTATGAAGGGTGAGAAGTAGTCAACAATTCATACTTTTGGTGGGGAGGAGGAGTTATCCGCTTCTAATCCTGTTAGGAAACCTGGGTGTCTATTACAAAAAATGAGTGATGTTGGTGAGGTTGCTAGGAGTGTGGTCAGAGAGTGTATTCCTTTGAGGAAGTTTCCAAACTATATGACTCTTATGTGTATATTCATTGATGATTATCCTTCCAATTTTTAGGAATAAAAAAATCGACAGGTATGGTGCTATGCCATGGTAGAGGAGTACACCTCTATTATGAGGAATGATGTTCAAGACATAGTGATGAGACAAGAGGGTAAGTCACTTGTGATTTTAAAGTGGCTCTACAATATTGAGAATGTTGTATATGGTAGAATCGAGAAATTCAAAGTGAGGTTTGTGGTGAGAGGGTTGTCACAGAAAGAGGGGGTGGACTATTAGGAGACATTTGATCTAGTTTCCATGTATTATTATATTCGAGTTGTTATTTATATTTCTTTAGTTACGAGGTTGAGGATAGATGATATGGATGTGAAGAAAACTTTCCTGAATTAGATTACTAAGGAGGAAGTATACATAGAGACACCTAAAATATTTGAGGTACATGGGAGGGAGTCTCGTGTGTGTAGGTGTAAGAAATCCTTGTATAGACTCAAATATGCATCCATGCCATGGTATTCTAGGATTGGAGGATACTTTTAGAGTATGGGATTTACCAAGAGTGAGGTGGATCCTAAATTTTCCTACATACTTGTCGAGTCTGATCCACTCATCTTGGTTTTGTACATAGATGATTTGTTTCTCACAGGTGCAGAGGAGATTATTGCAGGGTGCAAAGAAAATTTGGCTATTGAGTTTGAGATGAATCACATTGGACTGATACATTATTTCTTAGGGTTATAGGTATGGTAGGTATATGGAAAGATATTCCTTGGAAAAGGGAAGTGCACAGTTGAGATCCTAAGGATATTAAGGATGGAGGACTGTAGAACAATGGCTACACCTATGGTTACTAGTCTAAAGAAGGTTTTCACTTCATATTTATAGTTAGTGGATCCCTCAATATATAGGAAGTTGATAGGGTCCTTGATGTATTTGGTCAATACCAGGTGTAGCATCCCCATCCCCGAGCTAGGCCATGTCACAAAAAAAATTCCAACTCCTATACCATTTAAATTTACATAAAACTCTACATATGCATAGAAATGCATTATACAATCATATGCAATTATAATAGAATATAAACTTAAGTATAATTAAAAAAATAAATATACATAACAAAATTGAGATAAATAAGCACACATTAATTAAACAAGAACATAATAGACTCATATCTTTTGCAAATAATCCACCAACTGTGTGCATACCTCAGATGTTCCTCCCATCCTTAAAATCTAATGCTCATAAACTCTCAACAGTGCATCACCCCCAAGCTCGGGCTAAAACGCCTCTAGGGAAAATGAATACTAATACAGGATAAGGTCCATCAACAACATAAATATACAAACTCAAGTTCCAACTCTAATAAATATCCTACAACCTCTCATTCCCCACATGATTGTCCCACCCCAAGAAGTGTGTCCCTTCTATGCTCAATAGTTCTTTCACTGCTCCAATTCCCTTTCGGGGCTTTAGAGACAGACCAAAAAACAAGTCTCGGAGTTTTGTATATGCATCCTACAACATCGAGAAACAATTCCTAACAATTATGTCACATGGAGATAATGATCATAGGTCTAAAATCCAAATTCTTCAACATGCACACATGCATGATAGTTTGCTTCTTCAAATCAAACCTCTAAGAGATCGTTGTTTACAAGAAACTACCAAATTTCCCATGCACAGGTATGACTATAATGGTAGAGTGAATGTGAGAGGGATGAGAATGACATTTTAGTGATGAAAATACACTAAGTCCAAGAAATATATTTTCATGATAATAAATTGACACTTGTCACCTTATGAAATAGACTAGCTCTACTTGGTGACTCATTCCCATCCTTTAGGAACTTAGGATAAATATATATCCCATAAATTAGAATTTATGAAATATTATTAAAGTATTCCCTTGGCCTAAGTCCCCTAGGCTTAGCCCCTCTTCAACATTTTAGCTCCGCCATACTCTTTTAGTATGGCTGGTGTGAAAAAATGATGTATTCTTATTAAAATATAAGTGTGATTACATATTACAAAGATAGGCTCACTGGATTTTTAGTGTCTAGACTCTCCAACCTAAAAACCAAAAAGGCATTATGGCCTCAAAAAATATACATAAAGGCTCTCTGGACCAAAATATCCTATCTCACCAACCTATAAAACATATGTAGATTTATATTTTGGGTTCAGGCTATGATTATTACACAAGGGAAGATATATATTTTTTTGTGAACACCTTGAGTCAATTCATGGTGGAGCTGAGGTAGGTGCATTGGATAGACGCAAAGGATGTGTTGTATTAATTGAGAGGTATCGTGGAGTATGGATTGAGGTATCTTGGAGGATATGGAATGAAATTGCAGGTTTAGATAGACTAATATTCGGAAGGGAGTGCAATATACAGAAAGACAACCTCAGGGTGTTTCTTCTGTTGGATTATTGAGAGGGGGGAGGGTGAACTAGTAATGAGAAATTATACCACTTTTAACCACAATATATATTATTTATTTTTACCAATAATATTCAACAACTATCATCAATGTATCATGTATGAATGCATCCAATCATATATATCATAAGCATGTAAACATAAGTAGCATCACATCAACATCACATCAAGAAGACAATACACTAGTATTTACGTGGAAACCCAAATGGGAGAAAACCACGTAATGATTTCTTCTATATATCAAGAATTCATTCATAGGAAGAACCAACTTCCAAATTCTCCACCTGCAACTAGAAGGAGGCTCTAACCCCCTATTCTCAATCTCCAACATGAAGGAAGCTACAACTCCCTAAATTCTTTGGCTCCAACCAGAAGGAGGCTACAACACCATGGGTTCTTCGGATCCAACCAAAAGGTGGATACAACCACCTAGTTCTCAGACTCCAACCTGAAGGAATCTCCAAATTCCTAATTCTCTGGCTACAACCCCTTTTCCTTGCCCCGTCATGTTTCCCTAAAATATAAGTGTAGACCAAATGTCACTACCAAAATCACTGCCACTAACACTTCCACTGTCACAATCACATCAACCTATAACCAATCACTGTGTTACTCTATCCAACCTTTCCAACCAATCACTATATCAACAATGAAACCAAATCCACTCTCATATGCATGCAACTCATGCAAATACCACCAAGAGAATATCTCAAACTATATGCTCAACATCACCAACACATGCCTCTACCAAGCATGCAAGAACATCACCACATACCATCACAAGATATGTGTCTCAACCAAGTACTAACTTGTACCATGCATCAACCATGCATCAACCTGTATCTCAACCTGTACCATCAACAAGTGCATCAACCATGCACCAAACCTGTATCACCACCTGCACAACAAAAAGTGCATCAACCACGCACCAACACTTGTATCATCAACACATGTTCCATACCATGTTCCAGTCATGGACATCAATCATGTACATCAACACCATACCATATACCATAATATAACATCAATGAAGTGTCACAACCATATGCCAAGATTATGTGCTAAATGTGTACCAAGAATACATCAAGATCATCAACAAGTGCCTCTATCAATGTATCAATCATATATCAATAAAACTAACAACATCCTCTAACATTGCACCATAAGATATGCCAATAAACCTTAGATATGCACCAACAATATACTTCAACATATCTGCCTCAAAACCATTCACTAAAGAAAGTAATATATAGTCAATAGTGCCTCTAAACATGTACCAAGGATGTGCATCAATAGGCCAAGGATATGCTTGTAGCTAGCATCACATTACCATGATTTTCCTCATAACTAAAGTGCCATAACATCACTAAGAAGGTACTTAACATAACCAACAATATAACCTAACAAAAATTACTGAATTCATACACTAGGGTTTGTACCATGCACTTATGATATGCCTCAAGATTATACTTCAAAAATAAACCATGTACCATCATCATACTCCCTTAAACACAAGAATATTCTCATACTTGTAGCTTTGTGACTGACCTAGAACATCAGACCTCAGTTATCCATACCTTTCTCATATTTTATTGCATGTCACCACCCTTTTTCTCAAATTTATCAGTGCCTCACTTGTTGTGCACTAGTTGAACCACAAGGATGCCTCACCTAACAAGTATATTGAAACCCAAATTAGGGTTTCCTCATATTTCTTGTCTCTCCACTAAAATACCGAGAATATAGCACTTACTTTCCTTTTCTACCTCGAAAACATTTCATCGTAAAGCAATAAAGGAAAAACACTAGACCATAACATTCACAAGAAAGATAATGAATGAATAAGTGTGTGAGTGTACTTGCAAATGAATCCTTTAAGGTTATTTATACTTTTGGTAGGTAACTCCTCTCCTTAAACTTAGGTATTCTAGGTTTTTATTGTTACAACAAATTTACCCTTTCATTCATTTACTTGTAATCAACAAGGGCTTCTTGACTATTCTTTGGGGCTTCCAAATTTACAAGGCCATATGTACCTAACCATGAGGAACTACGTGGCATTCCATATATTACTAGAAGTGGAATGATGTGTAATATCCATCCATCATAGTCTTACCTTCAATTTCAATATCCTCTATGTTGTTATTTCTCAATCAACTTTGATTCCCACAACCACACCTTTGGGGCTACATGTAGACTACATAAAATTCACCCAACTAACTCACCATCAATATTGATCATATGGATGATAACCAACAATACAATGATATCATCCACATCTCTAGGGATTCTAGACTTCCCCAAGGGTTGAAATCAATATCCAAGATCACTCTCCAAGTGATGACATCAATGACAACCAAATGCCCAAACCAATTGTCCAACAAAGTCTTTGTTTGGCATTGATTTCAACAACAACATTGATGCAAACACTTATAAATGGAAACACTCATGCTCATTCTCCTCCTGTGATCATCGTTCCTCATCAATTTTTCCCACTCTCCCCCTTTGACATCAATGGAAAAAGGTATCTCTCCTTGGGGTTACTCCCCTTATTTTCATTCCTTTGTTATTTCTCTTCCTATTTGACCAAAGGTTAACTACTCCAATCTAAATGTATCCTCCTGAAATTGTACCTATTGTAACTAGTCATGGAAAAAATAATAAATCCCCTTGTGGGTATGTCTCCCCATTTCTGCATGGTATTGATCTTACTCCCTAGATATCTTTCTCTCATGACTTGACTTTTCTGCCAGATACTGTGTATATCAATGTAGGGCTACCTGTAAAATGTTTCCTTTCCTCTCTTTCAATTATTTTCATTGTTCATTAGTGCTTCCTCATGTAATTCATTGACATATATAAAAAAAATTCATAGTTAAAGCATTCAAAAATTCCTTTATCATAATCATCCAATTGTATTTGAGTTGATCTCTGAATCAGTCCTTGAACCAATCTGTGAATCTATTGAATCAATATATGAGCTAGTTTTTGAACCAATTTGTCCTGAACTCATGCTACTCAATTGTCCAAAATATTGAGCTATCTGTCCCTGTACAAGGAATTCTCTTAATAAAATATGTCTACTGATTTGATCTACCCAATCATCAAACTTTGCATGTCTGGAACAACCTGTACTGAATACATATATTCCTGAATACAATCATAAAATTATTCTTGTATAACTACCAACTTATATGTGTGTGGGAATACTGCTTTCTCGATCAATATGCCATATTGTACTTCTTCTATCATATTTCTCTGAATCTATATCCTCAAGCTCTATAATGTGTTCAAAGGATATTTCTCTGATCTGTCTCAGCAGTTGCATAAACTCCCCCTGTTTAACATACATATTTACTTGGAGTCTCCAATCCACATGGATAATAAGAATACCTTCTCTGAGGTGGAGTCATCTTCCTCTTCATATGGAGACTCATCATCTTTCTGAACTTTGAATTCTTCCTTTCTTCCTATGGATTGATCTTGCACTACAATTCCTAAAAGTATTACTATAAATCCTGAAAGTATTCAACAACTCTTCTTTTATTTCTCGCATTACTATAAATCCTGCGATATATAGGACATGTTCTTTATTCACTTGTCCTTTTGGTTTTTCATTTCTTCTCCAAACATTCCTATGTTTGACATATTCCTTTTTCCCTGTATATTTGTATTCATCTCATACTATTTCCAATCTTGAGAGTATCTGATCTTACTTTACATGTTCTTGTTTTCTTTTCCAAACCTTCTTATATTTGATATCAGTGTTCTTTTTCATAGAAGTATCCATCGTGATTCTTCAATCACAATATATGTGTCCATAGTTATAGAACTTGTAACATTCAATGTTATGTGGGGCCACATAATATTTTCTTGCTTGAACATTTATTTCATAAGCCCTGCAATCTAGAACCTTATGTCCAAAGTTGGTACAATAAAAACAATGACCATAAAACAAATTTGCATACCTGGGAGTGAATGATATTATCCATGGTGTAGTCCTTCTTAATTCCTTCCTTTGCTGATTATTATCACGATTGAGGCTTATTTTTGGCTCTCATGTCGACCATCTTCTTTTGTAGTCTTTTTCTTGAGTCTTTTTCACTTCTTGAATGTTCTTCTTCAAGGGCTTGCATTTTTCTTTCTTTATTGAACCTTTAATGGATTTTGCACAAGTCTTTCTCTTCTCTTCATTATTACTCGCTAGAAACTTGTGGGGATTCTCTTCAGCTGATGATGTGGATGTTTCTCTCTCTTCAAAATTTGTGTTGAATTTGATGAATTTGAGTCTCAATGTGACAACTTATTTTTCAAGTTTCTCAACCTCTTTTTTTTTTTTCATCATTTGAATCTTCATGACTTATTAGATCCTCTTTTCTTATTCAAGTTGGATCTTCAATGTGATTATTTCATCTTCAAGTTCTCTTTATCGTTAACTACATTATGCTTAAAGATGATCTAAATCGTTAATTCTTTCCTTGAGATGATCTGTCAATATCTTCTCTCTCTTTTCTGCTTCTTCCTTTTGTTCTGTTATTTTGGATTCTAAGTACTACTTCTAATCCTCGAGAGTTTCTTCAATCCTTATAGCTTCTTATAAATTCATTTAAGTGTCATGATTGTTTGCTCGACTTATTTGGTGTTGGAGTTATGTGATTATACAATCTTCTTTAGTTATTCCTAGAGTGACTTGTTTTCTTTTCTTTCATTCCTTAGATATTCAATCACACTGATCAATTGTTCTATGTAATCAACATATGCCTCTTCATATTCTTCCTCTTCTAAATTTGTCTAACATGATGAGGATTTTTCTTCGTGTTCTGTATCTGCATATTATTTGGCATTATCTGGCTCTATGATGGGAGAAAAATAGATATCATGTAGCTTATCCCAAAGTTCTTTATCTAATGAACAATTTCCAACCTTTTGTCTTACCGGATCAGGTAATCCTTCCTAGATGAAATCCACTTATATTTTGCTATGCTTCTTCAATTCCTTCTTGGTTGCAGTCTTTGATTTATTTGTAGCATTGTGTCCTGTTACAACTAAATAACAAATATCATATCCTTTTTCCTGCAAATATATTTTCGTCTTTCTGCTCCATATCTCATACTCTAGACCATTCTCACAATTAAACACTGGTACTCCATTCTCAATACATTCCATGATCTCCTTCCATTTTTTAAACTCTCCTCTAAAGGAAACCACTCTGATACCAATTTTTAGATTATTGAAGCNGGGGGTTGAATCAATAATGATAAATTATACCACTTTTAACCATAGTATATATTCTTCATTTTTACCAACAATATTCAACAATTTATCATCAATGTATTATCAATTAATACATCCAATCATATATATCATAAGCATGTAAACATAAGAAACATCACATCAAGAATAGAATACACTAGTATTTAGCTGGAAACAAAAATGGGAGAAAACCACATAATGATTTATTATATATATATCAAGAATTCATTCATAAGTAGCACCAACTTCCAAATTCTCCAGCTGGAACTGGAAGGAGGCTCCAAAACCCTATTCTCAGGCTTCAACCTGAGGGAAGCTACATCTCCCTGAATTCTCTAGCTCCAGCCAGAAGGAGGCTACAACCCCCTAGGTTCTTTGGCTCTAATTGGAAGGTGGATACAACCACCTAGTTGTCAGGATCCGACTTGAAGGAAGAAACAAATCCTTGATTCTACAGATACAATCGAAAGGAGGATAAAACCCTATAGCCTTAACCCATCTTGTTTCCCTGAAATATAAGTGTAGACCAACTGTCACTATCACAATCACTTCCACTGTCACCGTCACATGAACCTATAACCTGTCACCCCGTTACAGTATCCAACTTGTCACTATCAACTTGTCACATCAACCTGTCCAACTGATCACTATCTCAACCATGAAATTAGATCCACTCTCATCTACATGAAACTCATGCCAATATCACCAAGAGCATATCTCAATCCATATGTTGAACATCACCAACACATGCCTCTACCAAGAATGTACCAACATCACCACATACCATCACAAGATATATGTCTCAATCAAGTACCAACCTATACTGTGCATCAACCATGCATCAACCTGTATCTCAACCTGTACCATCAATAAGTGCATCAATCATGCACCAAACCTATATCACCACCTATACCACAACAAGTGCATCAACGATGAACCAACACATGTATCATCAATTATTGGGATAGGGGAAGACCCAGGGTTCAATGCTACAAAAATGCACCAAAAAAACCCTAACTACTGACCCTTTAGTGACACCTGCGAAGCAGATGAAGTCTCACCCGAGGTAGAGGTAGGGGTGGTTGCAAGACTCAAGTGTCTGTAACCTTAGCTGGGACACATATCTATGATTATAACACTTAGCAATCACCTAGCATAGATTATTCATCGATATTAAACTCTCATGATACTTCACAGATATCATAGAGCATTGTAGTATGTACTGAGATCTAAGATAATTCAACACTTAGCCACAACAAGATAGATGAGATTTTGTAGATCAAGCACTAAGAATCTTACATACCAGATCTAATATTCATTCATATCTCACAAGCACAAAGCATAAATAGATCTATCTAAACACATCAAAGCACTTAGCAAAGGAAGAGACACACACATCAGGTCAAGGCACATAGCATAACACACATATTTATCGTAGTTCACCCCCACTTTGGCGATACGTCCCCAAAGTCTTCTTCTTTATTAGCTTCAGTTAATCAGGTTACAGCATAGAGCAATCGAAATCCCTCTTCGCATAGGAAAGGAGATCTATGTAGCTCGCTAGATCCTTCTTCCTTGCACTATAGTAAAAATCCTTCTACAGTCTCTCACAGGGACTTGCACTTGGTTCTTCAAGTCTTACACAAAATGAACAAAGCCTTGATCACACAGATTCAATCATTGGCACTTAGCCTACGTCACATAGATATATCATCCACTACCTCTCTATATGGCCTAGACATCTATATATACATATAAAATAGGCCTAAGCATGGGTAAACCCATGGGCCGACATCCCAATCTCATTACATTATCCCTAGAAACCCAAAAAGGACCCAAAAAGGGGTCTATCTTCCACAATTTCTGCTTCGTGTTGCGCTCCATCTTTGACAAGCTGTCGAAGTCCCAAAAATGGTCAAATATGACCAAGTGTTCCTCAAAACTTGGTCAGGACCAACAAGCCCCCAACACTCACCTGTGACTCGTCCCTAGTCACTCAGGTCTGGGAAACTTTGCCTCAAAGGTCTCAAGATTGGCTCGAGATGCTTTGACTTTTCTCTGTTCTACTGCTTCTTGCTCAACGAATTCTTGAACAACCACTTCGCTAATAGGTCCTTCCAATTGTTGCTCGACTATAATAACTACTTGTTCTAGTAGTGTTCCTTGGCCTTCAATTTCTTCAAACAATAGGTAGGCCACCTCCTGGCTCGGCTAGATTTTCTGGGTGACTTCCATCACTTTTTTCTATGTGGTAAGAACGAGTTGTTGGGCAGTGCACTTTGCCTATTATCTCTTTATCTTCTCAATGGGTGACAGGATCTTGAGCTGCACCTATACTGTATCTGTGTGCTACTTTTCTTCCTAGAGTTAGGACTCGAGTTTCTTCAACTCTGGGTCTTTAGATAGTTGTTCATATATCTATGTGCTTCTGCTACTTAGTTGTTTACATTTTTCAGAAAGTGTTTTAATCCTCTCGACTGTGCTCTAAGAATTCAATTCTCATTGGTCATGCACTTATTGTGGAGTCTGTGGTATGGTCTGAATCTCTAATTCCATGACCCTTTGTTGAAGATGCTGAATAACTTCAGCCAACTGCATCACTTGGTGCTCTATGGGCTCTTCGACCTTATGATCTAAGCCGGTCACAGAGTGAAATTATCTTTTGACTGCCTCTTCGATTCCTATCTACTTTGTGAGCAACTACTCTTTCTCTTTTTAGATCTTCGCTCTGTCTTCTTCAAATTTTGCTTGGAGAGCATTCTTCTTTTGTTGCGCGGCTTGGCGTTGTTCAATAATTTCCTCCTGTGCTTTCTTTAGGGCCTGGGTGGCCTGTGCTTTTTCTTCCTGAGCATGTCAAAGGTGTACTTCTTTTGGTAGATATGCAGTGACTAGGGTGTATTCAAAGTCTCTAGGGACACTGTCCCTGTTAATCTCACCACTTAGAGGGGGTATGTAAGCTGGTAGTATTGATGACACTAACTTCATAATGGCTATGTATTCCTTATGCTTAGTTATTTTCTCTGCGTCGGCTCGAGATGTTATTGCTCGAGTAGTCGACGGGGAGGCTTGCACTACTCCTATTGATGATGCTTGGACTCTGACGGACATTATTCTTTCTGGCATGACTCTCTCAGTCAATAAATCGAGAAGGACCTCTATGATGGATTCCTCAAGTGCGGTGAGCTCGTCGGACATACGCACTCGGGAAAGATAATTAGGGTCACGATGATCTCAAAATACTGTACTAGGATGAACAATCTGCTTGCAATGATCACTGCAGGAAATCGCTAGTTCCGCGGGCTTCAACTTTTCAGTTGGAAAAAGTGTTCTTCGGGCATGGTGCGATGAACTAAATAGGAAATTCATCAACAATATTCTTGCAATAGGTATGAAGCTTCGATGAACGTTGATCCATCTGTTATGGCATGGTCCAACGATCTGGTGGTGATCCTTTAATGCTTTTCTGTCCATTTGGGGTGGAAGTCAAATGGGTATATCTTTCCAATGGCTATATTGCTTTGCCACGACGAAGTGCCATATGTCTCTGTTCTGATATCCTGACGAAGCTCAATTCCTGTGATTTTTCTTTCTACGAAGTTTCCTCTGGAATCTTCTGTAACTTTTCTATCTTGGCTCTCTTCTTACTTAGCTTCCTAGCCTTCTTCCCAATGATCTTAATCTTGGTCATCCTTTTTCCTTTCTGATTCTTATCTTCTCTCGACATAGTCACTTCACAATGTTGAGATTCTTTCTTAAGATCCAAGGGTAATACTCCTTCATCATATGGATTAGGTATTTCGGTCTTCTGTTGTTACTCTAATGATCTTATAGATTTGACATCCAATTACCTAGTGTTTAATAGCTTAGATATGTTTTCTTTTTCTTCCATCAAGTAGGCGATCCTTCTAGTCATAAATTCCTTGCTTCTTTTGTTCTAGGGCTTCCTTTTCTTCTTTTCTCTGGATCTAGTCTTTTTCAATCCAGATATTTCCTAACAAAGTTGGAAATGGGGCATAGTCGTCAATAAATTTAATAACTTTGAATTCTTCCTCTGTCGAAGCTCCATGGGTACTCATAGCTATCCAGGTAATCTTGCCACATAGGGTTACCATTTTTCCTTTAAACAACCCTATTTTTCATAGTGAAGGAACCATAACAGGCCTTCCTAGGGTTTCCCAAGTACTTTCTATCATAATGTTCATTTGTGTTCCCTCATCCAGAGCACAATAAATGTCGTAGTCTCCTATTCTTACTTTGATTTTCTCCTTTTCTTTGAAGATCTCTGACAAACTGGCATCTTTATGTTCATCCATGGTTTCTTTCATTTTTAGTAACATAATCTTTGATTCTTTCTAGTGTTCTTCTATAATCTTAGTCTCTTGATCTCCTTCAGGGTTTTCTTGCTCCATATTCAACTTTTCAAGTCTAGAAATCATTATAGGGAAATCTAGTACTTCATTGTCCTTATCCTTACAATAGAGGCAACTATGGTTTCTCCCATGGCATTCCTTAGCAAGATGTATTGGTCTTCTACAACTATAACAAAGAGTTAATCCTCTCTTTCTCTTAAATGATCCCCAAATTTTCTTGTACTGCTTTCTAGGGTCATAATGGCTAGCTTGCAAAAATTTCTTTCTAGGATCTTGCATCCATTGGTTAGTCCAAAAAATATTTCTATGCATAGGTATAACATATCTTATATTATTCTTATCAAATCTATTCATATCAAACATTCTTTCATCTAACAATGCCCTAGTTTTCAAGCTAGGAAAAAATCTATCAAGCATACCTAAATCCATACTTTAGAAACACAAATTTTCACTTCTTTTACTTTTATAGGGCACAAAGCTTCCAGATCTAAGAACTTTTAACTATTCTTACCTTTATCAGAGCACAAAGCTTACATATCTTACTTCTTTTCTTCAGTATCAACCTCTTTTCTTGTAGATCTGACTTCTTTCCTTCAGATCTGTCCTTCCTTATTTAGCATAATGATTTTTCAGATCAAGTGGATCACTGCACAATAGGGCATAGATCCATGCACATAGATTTCAAAATTTCAGGACAAATCTTTGCACAAAGCTTCTTCTGCTCAGTTCCCAGCAATCATAGTTTCAGGTCCCGGCAATGGAACCATTTGTTGGGATAGGGGCAGACCCAGGGTTCAACGCTACAACAACGCACCAACAAAACCCTAAATACCGTCCCTTTCTATGACACTTGCGAAGAATATGAAGTCTGACCTGAGGTAGTGGCAGGGGTGGTTGCAAGACTCAGGTGTCTGCAACCTTAGCTGGGACACAGATCTATGATTATAACACTTATAAATCACCTAGCATAGATTATTCATCAATATTCAACCCTCATGATACTTCACAGATAACACAGAGCATCGTAGTATGTACTTAGATCTAAGCTAATTCAACACTTAGCCACAACAAGATAGATTAGATTCCACAAATCAAGCACTAAGCATCTTACATACTAGATCTAATATTCATTCATAGCTCATAAGCACAAAGAATAAATAGATCTATCTAAACACATCGAAGAAATTAGCAAAGGAAGAGACAAACACATCAGGTCGAGGCATAGAGAACAACACTCATATTTACCATGGTTCACCCCCACCCTGGGGCTACGTCCACAAAGTCTTCTTCTTTGTTAGCTTCAGTTAATCAGGTTACAACACAGAGCCATCCAAATCCCTCTTCGCATAGGACAAAAGATCTATGCAACTTGCTAGATCCTTCTTCCTTGCACTACAACACATAGCCTTCTACAGTCTCTCATAGGGACTTGCACTCGGCTCTGCAAGTCTTACACAAAATGCACAAAGCCTTGATCACACAGATTCAACCCTTGGCACTTAGCCTACATCACATAGATATATCATCCACTACCTCTCTATATGGCCTAGACATCTATATATACATACAAAATAGGCCTAAACATGGGTAAACCCATGGGCCGACATCCCAATCCCATTACTTTATCCCCCAAAACCCAAAAAGGACCCAAAAAGGGGTCTAGCTTCCATGATTTCTATTTCGCATTGCGCTCCATCTTTGACAAGATGTCGAAGTCCAAAAAACAATCAAATATGACCAAGTGTTCCTCAAAACTTGGTCAGGGCCAACATCAACACTTGTACCATACCATGTTCCAACCATGCATATCAACCATGTACATCAACCATTTACACAATCCATGTATATCAACACCATACCATATACCATAAGATATCATCAATGAAGTGCCTCAACCATATGCCAAGAATATGTGCCAAATGTGTACCAAGCATATATCAAGATCATCAACAAGTGCCTCTATAAATGTACCAATCATATATCAATACCACTAACAAAAGCCTCTCACAATGCATCATAATATATACCAATAAAACTTATACATGAATCAACAATATACTTGAACAAATCTTCCTCAAAGACATTCACTACAACAAGTACTATACAACTGATAGTGCCTCTAAACGTGTACCAAGGATGTGCATTAATAGATCAAGGACATGCCTCTAGATAGTATCACATTATCGTGATTTTACTCATAACCAAAGTGCCATAACATCACTGAGAAATTACTCAACATAACCAACAATATGCCCTAATAGAAATGACTCAATCCACACACTAGAGTTTGTACCATGAACTTATGATATGCCTCAAGAATATAATTCAAAACTAAACCATCTACCATCAACATACACCCTTCAACACAAGAACATACTCATACATGTAGATTTGTGACTAAACTTGAACATCATACCTCAGTTATCCATACCTTTCTTAGCTTGTTTTACATGTTACCACCCTTTTTCTCAAACTTATCATTACCTCGCTTGTTACACAGTAGTTGACTTGCAAGGATGCCTCACTTGAAAATTATAATGCAACCCATGCGGATGACCCAAACTAGGGTTTCCTCATATTTCTTGTCTCTCCATTGCAATCTCGAGAATCTCTCACTTACTTTCCTTCGCTACCTAAGAAAATTTTCATAATAAACCAACAAACCAAAAACACTAGACCATAACATTCATAAGAAAGATAATCAATGAATAAGTGTGTGAGTGTACTTGTGAATGACTCCTTGACAATTATTTATAATTTTGGTAGCTAACTTCTCTCCTTAAACTTAGGGATTTTATATTTTTCTTGTTACAACAACTTTACCTTTTCATTCATTGACTTGTAACCAACTAGGGCTTCTTGACTATTCTTTGGGGCTTCCAACTTTACAATGTGATATATCTCGAACCGTGAGGAACCACGTGACATTCCACATATCACCAGAAATGAAATGATGTGTAATATCCAACCATGATATTATTACCTTGAATTTAACTATCCTCCATGCCTTTGTTCCTCAATCAACTTTGGGTCCCATACCCACACCTCCGGGGCTACATGTAGATTACATCAAATGCACCCAACCAACTCACCATCAATATCATACAGATGATAACCAATTGGAGAATCATCTAATCCACATCTATCGGGATTTTGGAATTATCCACGAGTTGAAATCAATCTCTAAGGTTTGAAATCAATCTCTAATATCACTCTCCAAGAGTTGACATCAATGCCAACCAACTTTCCATCAACTTCATATTTTGATCAACAATGATTACTTGGTTCAGCAGGAAGAAAATTTTTGTAGCACTTAGTTTAGTAGAGGTAGAGTATATGAAAATGAGAATGGTAGATGTGAATCGAATTGACTTTGCAAATTACTTACAGGTTTATTTGATCAACATTTGTAGCCTACGATGATATACTGCGATAATCATAGTTGTATCAAACTCTCAGAAAATCCAATATTCCATGACAGGTCCAAGTATATTGAGATCATATAACACTTCATTTGAGAAAGAAACCAGAAGGGAGCAGTGAAGGTTCAATATATTTCCATAGAGGAGAAGGTTCCATATATTTTGACCAAACCATTTGATACGTAAAAGAGAGGCTTATATCCTATCCGTCTCACCAACATGAAATTATCTATTAAAAAATTATAAACTTGGCTCTTTGGATGACAAAAAAAATCTCGACCAATCAAGACACCAGTTGATTAAAAACAAAATGATAAGTCGATTTGGTATGAAATGAGTCAGAAATATGTGGCAAGTTGGGTCGAAGGAAAATAATTTCGACGAAGTCAAAATAACTCAATTCAAATTTATCCAAGTCAAATTAGTCCAATTTGAGTCAGAGGACATGCAAGTCAACCAAGGGATGATTTTCGATCACCTAAGGAAGGGAACTTGATCAAAGAGTAAGAAAATTCAAATTGGGTCGAATCGTGTGAAAAAAAAAGAGGTAACAGGTGAATTTGATGCCCAAATGTGGAGGGAAAACTTGGGGAAGTCAAATTTATTGACCAAAATATGGAAAGAAAGTTCAAGGGGTGAGTTTGATCACCTGTGCCATGCAAAACCATTTTGGAGACTATTCTTAATAACCCATGTTGCAAAAACAATTCCTAGGCTGATTTTCGACAACCTAGAGAAAGTAAAAACATGGGGAAGTCTATTTGGGCCTTCACTGAGAAATAAAAATGTATGGAATTCGACTTGGGTATTCACTAAAAAAAAAAACCTATTTAACTTAGTCTCACATTTAACGATGGAGGAAAAACATTTTGGGGCCAATTTGATAGAAGGAAAATTTGCAAAAATGTGTATATAGTCCCTTGGTGGCTAACAAATGCCTAGACAACCCCAAATTTTGATATACATGCCGCCTATGATTTGTGGGCAAAGATGAAACATCCAACAAAGTCAAGAAAGTTCCCATTGACTCAAAAACAAAATTAGAAACCCCCACTGAATTTGCAATGGCTCAGAAATGATGGTCATAGATTCCCAGCTCAAAATTCAATGCAGAACTATGGTTAAAGAGTTGTTAGTTTGTCTTACACACCCATAATGACCATATTCATATAAAATGATCTCAAACAATAATGCCTACATAAATCTATTTGTTAAACAATATGTCAATATTCATTAATTTACATTGCACACCATTAAACATTCATGAACAATGCAACCACAAACTATCATCACATGTAGACTCATAATTTACCCTGGAAACCCTAACAAGAAAACCAACATCATTTTGACTTCGACCAAGATCTTATTTATTCAACAATGGGAAACTTTTAGGATCTGTGGTTTATTTCTATGTTCATCAATGACATCTGGGAAGCCTCTCTACATCATTCACATCCAAGGAACTCATTTTCCATTGTGGGGAAACATATTATAGTAGACTACGTTGATTAAGAGGTTAGATAGAAATTCAAGCATGCCCGAGACTTCAACATCTCTTCAATATGTTATTCCTTTCATTCTTTATTTTTTTTTTATTTTCTCCCACATGTAAAGGGTCTCATGAAGTATCATTGTTTCTTTACAATATGATTACTTAATTTACATATATTATATACAAAATGGAAATCATCAGTGATGGCATGGGGCCTTCATGCCAACAAGTCAATCTCCTTCTTTATCCATAGCATTAAAATATGCATATGTTGATCATCTTAGAGTCTTGTACAAATAGCCAATTGGTCTTTTTGGATCTGATTCATATCACACCTCCCCATTGGGAGGATTTTGGTTCCCAAAATATTCCGAGCATAGATGAGGGAACTTTCTTGCAATCTGGTTCCTCTCATGCCACTTTTCTTTCCTTACACTCTGTCCCTTGAGACTAATATACCACATTTCTTGCTATCCTCTGTGAGTCATCCACTCTTTGTGCTATATAAATGTTTCTTCCTTTAAATCCTCAAGACCATGAGGTGAAATTTCTTCCACAGTGGGAAGGAATTGATGTTCTTCCTCCTCATCTAGCATGGAGGGTTTGAACAACCTCAAAATTTCCATGTCCACCATTTAGATGATCTACATATAAGGTGGAAGTTTTAGCTTGAAGAAATTCTCTTTCATTTGTTCAATGATCTAAAATTGTCCATATCTAAGGGGCTTGAGTTTCTTTGATTCTCCTTGCAATTTTTCCCTAGAAAGATAAAGCCACACCTATTCCCCAACACACAACTTATGATCCTCCCTGTGCTAATCATGCATGTATTTGTACAATTACTGTCCCTTCTTAAGCTACTCCTAAACCCTTAGATGTATATGCACGATCTTTTCCACAAATGTTCTTTCCTTCTATTCTTCTCCTTGTAGTCTTAATTCTTCCTTTTTTTCCCATAAATAATATCAAATGGTGACAAAGATAAATAACCAAAACAAGTCTCAGAAGGAGACTTATTTGTGGAAGAATGAAGGGATCTATTGTAAGGGTGTTGAATGTAGACTATTTTTTCATCCCAAGTATATGGATGTTTTCTATTGTAACCTCTCCACAATTGCACCAATATCCTATTATTACCTCACTTTTTCCATTAGTTTGAGGATGAAAGGCAGTGGAGTACTTCAACATGGTATCCATTATTTCCCAAAGTTCTATCCAAAATCTTCCCAAGAACCTGCTATCCGTATCAGATATGATGGAGGTTGGAAATCTGTAATATAACCAGACATGGATGAAAATATTTTAGTTGCTTCTCACCCAGATATTATCTTCTTACAAGGAATGACCACACATATTTTGTTGAAATTATCTACCAAAATGAACAAGTATTCATGGCCTCTATGGTTCATACGAAAACCTCCCTCAAAATCCATGGAGATTCTCTCCCAAGGTTTGTTTGGTAATAGTAATGGCATGTACAAACCAACTTTCTAGTTGCTTGTCTTACTAGTGCTACATAGAATGCAACCTCTAACAAACGTTTCCACCAAATCTTACATATTTTTCCAATACACATACCATTGAAAATTCACCACTATCTTTGTCACACCAAAATGGAATTTCCTCAAATAATAAGATGCTCCCATGAAACTCCTGATCGGTATCACATTTGTGGAAATAAGCCATTGGGTGATGGTTGCAATATTTTCTGGATCTACCCTTATCTCTTTGCCTCCAATAATGTGCCCAAGATAAGGAATTCCTCCCAAACTCACATTTCTACGAGTTGAAAACCAAGTAAGTCTTCCTCAAGGTTTCTAGTACCTGTGTCACATGTGAGACGTTCTCTTGCCAAGTGTTGCTAAATATTAGTATGTCATCTAGATATACTATTACAAAATAGTCAATGAAGGGATGTAGTACATCATTCACGAGTTTCATAAATTTTGTAGGTGCATCCAATAATCCAAAAGGAATTACTAACCACTCATACAAACCTTGTCTTGTTTTGAACCTTGTATTCCACACGTCTTTTTATTTGATCATCACTTAGTGGTAACTTGATTTGAGTTCCAACATAGTGAATAATTTGTCTTATTTCAGTTGATCCAACAAGTCATCAATCCTTGTCAAAGGATATCTATTCTTGATGTTGATCTTATTTAGGGCACGGTAGTCAATGCACATTCTCTATCTTCCATATTTATTTGGCATCGCGATGATGGGTGAACCACATGGTGATTTATTGGGTCTGATGATTCCATACTCCAACAACTATTGCAATTTCTTCTTTACTTCATCTAATTCGATGATGGAATTCCTATGCATTCTGATGTTAGGTAGTGGTGACTCCAGAAACAACTAAATATTGTGCTCAATCTCTCTCTTGGGTGGTAGTCCCTAAGGCTCTTGAAACACGTCCATGTAGGCTTCAATCAATTATTGTAGATGTTGGTGTTGTTCTCCACTACATCCTTCCAAGGATGCATTCATCTCCAACTTGTTGTCTTCTCGTTTCTACTCTAATTTTCTTAGGAAGAACAAGACAAACTTCTTTTTACTTCCCATGATTCTTTTTTTCTGGTGAGAACTGATAAGAGAGAGCTTATCCTTGTTCTTACATCAATTTATGGCATAGGAATTTCCATCCTTTACTAGCCTATACTAGTTTGTTTTCCTTCTAAAAATGCAATCCCTCACATACAAATATAGACTTCCCAATATGACTCCACATATGTCTATAGGAACCACATATGCGACTACTTCATCAACAAAGTACTTATTGATGGAAAAATAGAATTTGCATTGTTTTCTCACTTTGAATTCTACATATTTCCTTACCCAACCCAAGGGTTATGGATGCAATTTTTATTGAGTATCCAACCCAAGATTCTCAACCAAATTTGCATAGATCATGTTGGATTGTGAAATTGGATCGAACAAGCAATCCACCTTTCCTTGATCATTGTGGATTTTAATGTAGAAAATTTTATTCATCACCTTCTCCTACTTGTGATTGCAAGTAAATAATGCCACTTCTTTCTGAATATTAGTGCAATTAATATTCCCTTCTAGGTCTTATGTGATATCCACTCATTCCTCAACATCTCAAATACTTGACCAACATGTTTGGACTTTTCAAAGAGACATCGATCTGGATTTCTCTCTTCCTGAACTCTGTCGTGAACTCCTACATAGATTGTCCTTGTTGTTTCTTGAAGTAATTCCATACTATTTGTTGGTGTTCCTCATATCCTATTGGGTAATATTGATATTTGATCATGTCCTTGAACAATTCCCAATTCACCACTCATGTCTCATTTCCTAGTGCTCTACTTACTACATCACTCTCCCAACATGTCAAAGCATGGCCTTCAAGCTTCAACTGAGCAAAAAGAATATATTTTTTTGAAGTTACTTTATGCACACTGAAGTATATTTCCATCTGTTGTAGCCATTGGATTATCTTGATAGCATCTAGTTCCCCAACATAAGGCTTTATTTACACCTTTCCCTCTACATGAAAGGGTACCTACATCTTGTTGTAGCTACACTCTCCCATATCTAGCTTAGTATTATGCTTTGTCTCTGGCTCCTTTTCTTCCTTTATGGGGCCTTGATGAGAAGTATTTGTTGAGGGGGTTTCTTCACTCTTCTCTACCAATATATGTTACACCATTGATGTCAACGTGGCCAAACTTTACTCAAATCAATCCAAACTGATTCTAGGATCCCCTTCCTCTTCTCCATCATAATGTTCCCATGAAATTATTGATGCTTTACTTCTCTCTAGCCATGGATAAAACTATTTTCCAATTCTTTCATTATCACTATGGGTACTTACCATACAAGTCTCACTAAATGCAATTAAACTTCTCCTATGATACCATTTGATCTGTAAATGAGAGGCTTCGAGCCTATCTTTCTCACCAGCATAGAATTATTTGTTAAACAATTATAAACTTGGATCTTTAGATGACAGGAAAACTCTTGACCAATCAAGCCAATAGTCGAGTTGGAAATAAATGAGAAGTCGAGTCCGAAAAATGTAGTAAGTTAGGTTGGAGGAAAAGCAAGTAGACCAAGTCTAAATGACTCAAGTCAAATTAGTCAAAGTTGAGTCAGAGGACATACAAGTCGACCAAGGGAAGATTGTCGATCGACTAAGGAAGGGAATGTGACAAAAGAGGAAGCCAAGTTGAATTGGGTCAACTTGTGGGAAAAATAGAGAGCTAAGAGGTGGATTCGATGCCCAAACATGGAGAGAAAACATGTAGAAGTTGAATTTATTGACCAACAACTGAAAGGAAATTTCATGGGGTGAATTTGGTCACCCATGGCATGCAATTATTTTTGGGAGACTACTCTTAATAACTCACAATGCATAAAAATTCCCTGGGATATTTTCGACAACCCAGAGCAAACAAAAATGTGGGGAAGTCAATTTGGGATTTCCATGACAGAGAAATATGTATTGAAGTTGACATGGGTATTCAAGGACAATGGAAAACATATTGAAGTCGGTATTTCATTTGATAACAGAGGAAAAACATTTTGGGGATAATTTGGTCGTAGGAAAATTCACAAAAACATGTATATGGTCCCATGATGGATAATGAATTCCCAAAGAACCCCAAATTTCGATATACGTTCCATCTATTATTTGTGGGCAAAGATAAAACGTCTAGCAAAGTCGAAAACATAGCCAGTGACTCAAAAATGAAATTAGAAACCATCATTGAATTCAAAATGGCTAAGGAAGGATGGTCGTTGATTCCCAACTCAAATTTCAATGAAAAACTATGGTTACAAAGCTATTAGTCTGTCTTGCACACCCATAATGAGCATATTCATATAAAATGAGATAAAACAATAATGAGTATGAAAATATATTTTCTAAACAATATGTTGATATTCATTCATTTACAATGCACACCATTAAACGTTCATGAACAATGCAACCACAAACCATCATCACACATAGATTCAAAATTTACCCTAGAAACCCAAATGGGGAAACCAACATTGTTTTGGATTTAGCTAGGCCTTATTTATTTTATCAATGGAAAATTTCCAGGCTCTCTGGTTCATTTATATTCTCCTCATCAACATATGGACAACCTCTCTACATCATTCACAGCCAAAGGACACCTTTTCCATTGTGGGGAAACATATTATAACATACTATGTTGACTGAGAGGTTAGATGGAAGGCCAGGTGTCCCCGATGCTTCAACTTCTCTTTAGTCTATTATTCCTTCCATTCTTTATTTTTTTTTCTTTTCTCCCATGTGGAAAGGGTCTCATGAAGTCTCATTGTTTATTTACAATATGTTTCCTGAATTTACATCTATTACATATAAAATGGGAATCATTCATGATGGCATGGAGCCCTTCACACAAAAAAGTAGATCTCCTTATTTATCCATAGGATAAAAATATGTCTGTGATGATCATCTTAGAGTCATGTGATGAAATCCAATTGTTCTTGTCGTATCTGATTTAGATCACCCTTTGGAAAAGGGAAGTTCATTTTCTTTAGAGAAAAACTTGGGATGGTCCAGAATACCTTCCTCGCTAAGATGAAGTGTTGTTGTTAGTAGCATCAGACAAGTATTTTGACATATAGGAAATCAAGCAAATCCTTCTTCCTTCGGACTTTAATTTAATTAAAAGAATTATTAAAGTAAATTGATTTTATTAATTATTTGAGTTATTTAAGGAAATTATTAAAGTGATTAGCATTTAATCTTATGCATTGATATCAAGTGAGGTGAGAGTTAATCTCAATCATCAATCACTTTAGAGATTAGGGTTAGGTCATAAATCAAGATTATAAAAGAAAGCCTATGTTGAAGGAGAAAGAGACACGACACTTGACAAGACTTGATAAAGAGTGTTGGGGCTCATAAATGTCATATTTTCATCCATCTTTCCCTTCATCATTCTTCACATTTCATCACCCCATTAACCTTTCACGATATCATTTCCATAAATATACTTGAGTTTCACCTTATCGTTCTCCACTCTATTCATTTTAGTATTAAAAGGGAATTTGTGATTAAATGTTAGAAAATTGACATGTTTTCATTTATATCTCAAATATGTGTGAGCTTTGTAATGTGTAGGAATATGTGAAGGATTAATTCAAAGGACTTATCGAACTCTTCCTCCACCATTTCAATATTTGAGGAGATAATTCAATCCCATTCCAAGGAGAAGATCATGGAGATTTCGTTGGAATATATTATCTAAGATATATGAGAGATATGTGTGAGGATTTGAAGGGATTATATTTTGTAATAATGGGAAATAGGTTGAGAGAATAGTGGATTTGTAATAATGAGATGGCTATCTTATCTTCAAGGCTCTCATGTATAAAAGAGAGTGCTCTCTCTTCATGAGGATTCAATTAGATTATTCAATTAGGAGCAATTAGAATTCAATCAATTGTAAGTAGAGAATTAGAGTAGTCATTAATGGTAGTCATTAGGATTCGAAAGAGAAAGGGATTCTTAGCTTTGATTCATGGTTTTAGTTTTCATGCTTTTATTATTTTGTTATGAAGATTGATTTGGTTATTATAATAGAAGATTGCTTCATTGGCGTGAGCTCACATATGTTGTTGTGTTATTTAACTCTTCACATGTTGTACTTTCTTTTCCTTCATGTAGTTCTCCATATCTAGATTAATTCCTTCATGCAATTTCTCATTCCTAGATTAATTTCATTTACGCAACTAGATTAACTCAATTCCAAGTCGTGCATTAGATTAATGATTCTATTTCAATCATGTGTTAGATTAATGATTCCATTTCAGTTGTATCTTAAACATTAGATTAGATTAGTACCGCTTCAATCTTGCATATACTTTGTGTGTGCTTCGTCAGTTTACGAACCCCAAGTTGACAAATTAGATAAGTTGGGTAAATACTACAATGCAATTAATACAACATTAGTTCAGCCCAATATACGACTGTCGTTCCCTTGTCATGATTGCTTTTCCTTTTTTTTTTCATTTGAATGGAACGATTGATGTTCCTTTTGTTGTTCATTTGAACGGAATGATTGTTGTTCCTTTTGCTGTACTTTCAATAGAACAACTGTCGTTCCATTTATGATTGTTGTTCCTTTATAGGTGTTGTATCTCTAGAGGCTGGGTATTGAAAACAGAAGGTAAGAACCTATCTAGGCGACAAGTAAAATGCTTGTGAAAACACCTGCCCTTGGTTGATGCATAGAGGTTGTTTTTAGGACATCTTTAGAGCCCAACAAAGAGCGGAGAATGAATTTTGATCAGAGTTGGATCACGAAGGACTATGATTCAAGGAGATATTGAATAAGTGAAGAAGGACTTCCATATAGAGATTAGGTCAAGGAGAAGAGAGAACATAGGCTACCCCTATTGGGTTTCAGTAGAGAGAATCGATAGGAAATGATTGCACCGTATGTAGTTTTTCATACAATCTTTGAGGTCATGTATATAGGTTTAAGTGGAGACAGGCATGTATACACATGTTGAATAAAGGAAAGGAGCATCCACTTCAAAAAATGATCCATATGTGTGTCATAAAGAAGATAAGACTGTTCATTATGGTAGTTGTGGGAGGTATTTACCTCCACATGTGAACCTGACAAGAGTAGAAGACTCTAAAAAGCAAGAGTAAACCCTAATGAGTTGGCTAATAACCCTAGAAGTATTTTCGGCTCAAGAAGATAATTTATATTAGGTTATTAGCCTCCAAGAGAAGAATTTGGCCAGAAATAATAATAATATATTGAACAGACACATATCTCGAAGGAGAAGTCGGCCCCAACAAATCTGGTAGAACCAGTTTAAATACAGGGCGCGAGTTCTCATTTTGACACATCTCAGAATAGCATAGCAACAACTGGTGTGCACTGCAGTTCCTAGTTTGGTGCACACATGTGGAGGAGAGCTGCAGGTGTAGTTGCTGAAGCAACCAGTTTCAATTTTGGCTTGGACTATCTCTTGGCTAGGGTTTGGACTATCTGATCAGCTATTGTTGGTGCGCTATCCTTGGAGGGATATGCACTACACCTTGTTTGGATATCTAGCCTAGGGTTTGCTTCCAGAGTAATTCTCAGTCAAGGTTAAGGTGCTCAAAGGGTGGCTTCGGCCTATGGTTGGGTGACAAGGGTATCATTAATGGTAAAATGAGCACACCATCTTCTATATTCTAATAGGTTATGGGCCCACACCTCCTTCATTCAATCTAAACGTTGGAAGGAAACTTAGCCACTAGGATATTGAGCTCGCTGAGGAACTGTCGCTAGGGTTACTAGCAGAAGGAGCTTCTAAGACACTGTCGCTAGGGTTACTAGCAGGAGCAGTTGTAGAAACCCTAAACCTCTTGTTGAGGCACCTTAAGTGAATGGATTGACCTAATCTATGGATAGATCAGTGCACTCTAGCCTAGTGCATCTCCTGACACTCTCATCAAGCCAAGATGTGAAGTTTGAATTTTTGGTCAAAATCTAGGGTTTGACCAAGTCAAAGCAAGCCATGATTAACTCTATGAAGTCTCAGAAAAAGTTAGATGGAGCCTCTAACTTTAGAGCATGGAATACAAGGATCGACCTTATCCTTGCCAAGAATAAAGTGATAGATATTGTGAAAGGAAAGATTGTGAAGCCAGAGTTTGAAGAAGGAAAAGAGAAGGAACCGCAAAACGTTGCAGCTATGGAGAAGTTCAAATATGTTGACATAAATTATATGAGTATCATAGTGGATTCCATAAAATACCACTTGATACCCTACATCTCCCATATTGACTCATCTAAGAAGATGTACGATGCCCTAACAAATATATTCTCAGTCAGAAACATTAGACAAGTTATGAGTCTGAAGAATGAGCTCTGTAACATGAAGATGAATGATGACAACAACATAACATCATACTTTGTAAGGTTCTCCTAGTTAAGATATCAACTACAAGCTATTGAAGAGATCACTTTAGAAAAGGAATTGGTGAAAATAGTACTCAATGGTCTTCCCAAGACATGGGATGCATTTGCCGCAAGCATGAACACAAGGAAGGAGTACCCGACATTTGAAGAACTTTGGACTTGTTGTGCTCAAGAAGAATCAAGGATCAATGAAAAAGAGAAACCCCAAAAGAAGTACGACGATCAAGCTTTCACAGGAAGATTCAAGACCTTCAAGAACAAAAGGAAGTTTGATTCAAAGAGGAAGCCAAATCAAGAGAAAGACATTTCAGAAGTACAATGCTTCAACTGTCGAAAGTATGGTCACTACAAGAATCATTGTCCCGAGCCAAAGAAAAGGAAGGAAAAAAATGAAGCATCAATTTCCGAAGAAAAGGAACCTACAAAGAAGACTAAGCAGGATGTAAGAGACTTCTTCTTCTAAAAGGTAACAACACTCTTCTTATTTCTTGTACATATCTTGTTTGCATCATCCCTGTATATATCTTGTATATCTATCTCTTTGAAGATAATGTATTCCAAGAAGAACTAGACCTATGGAAGAACAACAAGATAAGAATGAATAGATAATACACATGAAAGGATGAAATACAAATCATGTGGAAGCTATTACAAGATAAGATGAATCAATCATGAAGAAACTTAGAAGAAACAAAGATAGAAAGAAGTCAACAATCAATAGAATATTGGAAAAAGACTTATGACATTTTGTAGAAGACAAGAAGATGAAAGCGTGGACTCTGTTAGACAAGAGAGCCAATTATATACTGCAGAAGACAATAAGGATGCATATGGAAGCGTGGACTCTGTTAGACGGAGGGAGCCGATTATATGCCGGACGGAGGGAGCAAGGATTAGGAGGGAGCTAATCCTATGATCCATTGAAGATGATGAAATATATATATCCATGGTAGCAGTCATGAAAGACAAGTACGTGTTCAGTTCAACCATAGAAGAAGACTTCTTCAAAGAGAAACCTTAAAGTATTCATGGTTGATCATCCAAATCCGTGATCCTATGATGAAAGGAAGAAGTGGAATCTCTAGGGAATGGAATCTATAAGAAACTCCATGGACCCAAGAGCTAAAGAAAAACATGAAGATTCCAAGAAAGAAAGAAAATCCAGAACAACCAGTCATAATATTAAGAATCAAAAGATTACCAGCCTGATATGAACTCAATAAAAACAATCAAGCAGAGGAACTGAAAGTCGTAATAAAGAAAAGTGTATGGAAGACTTATGAATGATAGCATTGTGAAGATCTAGAACTAGAGGTTCTCCAAGATGGAGGGAGAAGACTATGATGATTACTTGTTCTAGAAAACCAGACTTATCTCTACATAAGTCATTATATCATCCACAACCTCCATAAGTTGGAGTTCTACATCAAATGAATACAAAGAATGTTCTCCAGAGAAATTGAATAAAGAGCGTATGAAGAGAAATCTCAAGACCTTGAGGCATACCAGAAAGAGACTCTTGTACGCAAATAGAAGAAGATAAATTGGTGGAGAACCTTTAGTGCACAACAGAAGCATGGTGAAGATTTCCTATAACATCAAGATGACTACTCAGTATATCAGATCTCATGATGATAGAAGAAGTGCCACATATATATGTTCAAGTTTTCCAACTATGATATACTCTATTGTTCAGATCTACATTAAGCCTTCACAATGTTCCAGACTAAATTACATTTGAAATCAAGCATTACATTATCCATGATGAAGTCCAGAAAGGAGAAAATGATTCTCCAATACATATCTCCACATATATGCAGATAAGAAGACATTTTGGTAAAACTTCTATCCAAGATGGAAGAGTTTGTGTACTCAAGCTAGAGCTCGTGGAAATAACTTCCTTCTTATTGAACAAGGAAGAAATGACTCTCCAATTTAGGAGGGAGCACTGAAAAACATTATTGAAAACATTCATCTTTAAATTTGAAAAATAGTCCATCTTGAACAAATTCTTTCCTGTTCGGAAAGTGGATTGAGATTTCTCACAGACAATCACTTTCCATTGTGGTTAACATGGGAAGTAGTCTAATTGTTGATGTATCATAGACAACAACTTCCCATTGTGGTTAACATGGGCAGTGGTATAGGGTAGTCTCTCTTCTTGAGGGTTACTCAAGAAGACTGACCCACCTCATCGGAAAATGATTTCTCATTGTGGTTAACATGAGGAATGGTTCGTTTTAGAGGTTGATGCAGGACAGTCTTTTCCTCTTGTGGTTAATAGAGGAAATGGTCTGAACAGTCATTCATTAGGGTTTATACATTCTCTCCAGGGTGCACTTTGATTAGTGTAGGAGGAATGGCCCAGGGTGGGGATTGGTCCAGGCTCAGCAATCGGGGACAAACATTCCTTAGGGTTTATACATTCTCTCTAGGGTGCACTTTGATCAGTGTAGGAGGAATGGCCCAGGTTGGGGAATGGTCCAGACTCAACATTCCTTAGGGATATACATTCTCTCTAGGGTGCACTTTGATTAGTGTAGGAAGAATGGCCCAGGGGGGGGATTGGTCCAGGTTTAGAAGACAGGACAATTATTCTTCCTTGCTTGAGAAGAATAGTCCAGATATCTCATTATGCTACTCTGAGGCAGATATTCTTTCAAAGCTCACAGATGTGAGTGAAATATTGGCCCAGATGATTCAATTTATATCATAACATTGTTTCTGTGTAGGTTTCTATTAGATGTTTGTTATGAAGACAATAGATATAGACTACTATTGTGGATATGTTCCACTGTTCGCGAGGAAGATATTCTTTTAGAGCTGACAGGTGTGAGTGAAAGACTGGCCCACATAATTCAGTATATATCATAACATTTTTTCTATGCAGGTTGCTATCATATGTTTGTTATGAAGATTGTATGACAGTAGATGAAGACTACTATGGTGGATATGGTCCACTACTTGTGACTAGACGTTGCTGATCAAGTACTTGTGTGTTACTTGGTGTGGTAGTGAACCATTGGATTGTAGTTATGTACTACTATGGATGGACAGAATTGTGTTCTATTTTTGTTCTAACTACCTTGAAGACTATGTTAAGGTCCTAACCCGCACATAGGTATATCAATGTATTCAGATGTAATAAAGGTCAATATTAATAAGACCTTTCAATAAAATAGAATAAGGCGGATGTAAGAAGACCTAATAGAAGCTTTTGCTTCTAGAAGGATCTTCCTCTAGATGCTTCTCTTAATAGACACATTTAGTATAAATAAGGGTCGAGGGTATGCAAACCCTAGCTTGGAGATTATTGTAACAGAGCACTGCTCGACTGGAGGTTTCCCCCTCGAAGAGGCCTGTGAACATTGATATCTAAATCAAAGTGTTGTTTCTGTTGCTATTTCCTATATCATTTCTATGTATTGTGAAGATTATGCTGGATATTTTACTGTTATTTTGTCATTTCTAGCATTTCATTTATGTTCTGCATATTTTATATATCTGGTATCTTGCAAGTGGTATTAGAGCACTTTCCTTGGAAGAAATTGTGGGTATTTTTTTTTCAGGGTAGAGACATATTCCGACGTCTTTAAGCCACAAAGATCTGTCGTTACGCGCATAAACCTGCGGTTGAGGGATTCATACATGCAGGAAATACAAGTGGTTTTTAAGCGCACATCTGTTGGCCACCCTTGTAACCCCTGTTGGTACCCCTTCGAGTGGTAGTGCATCAGACAACACCTGTGTACGGATCGACCTAGATTTCCTGAAGCCCTC
>ML776633.1:209118-245170 GCA_009831015.1 Picea engelmannii | reverse complement strand
AAACCAGTAAACCCCACTACTCCCTCCGCCCCATTAAAAATCCAAAAATTGACCCGGGATGAAATGGTTGAACGCCAACTCAAAGGCCTCTGTTATAATTGTGATGACAAATATTTCCCAGGCCACAAATGTAAGGAACAAAAGCTCTTTATGGACATCTCTGAGGATATTCAAGAAGACGATGATGACACTCCCCCTGTGCCCAAGTCACCAGAAATTTCTGAAATAAACCCTCCCTCCGACCCTCCCGAAGTGGAACCAATCATCTCCCTCAATGCTCTTATTGGCTTCTTTGCCCCCCAAACCCTCAAGATAATTGGTTACATCAAGCACTGAAAGGTCATCATCTTGGTTGATAGTGGCAGCACCCACAATTTTATTCATCGCTGCATCACCCAAGAAACCCATTGCTACATCCATGCTATTAATAATTTCCAAATCATGATTGCCAATGGTGGTTCTATGAAATGTGGTGGGCGCTGTGAAAATGTGCGTCTCCAAATAGGTGACTACAACCTCAAATCCCATATGTTTGCTATTGACATGGGAGGTTGTGACATTGTGTTGGGTGCCGAATGGCTAAGAACCTTGGGTCCCATTCTCATGGATTTTCAGAACTTAACCATGCAATTTGACCAAGGAGGCCACAAACATAAATTTCAAGGCATCACTGTGGGTTCTCCTGAAATCATCAGTTCTCATTGCACGGAAAAATTGCTCAAAAAAGGTCATTCAGGTGTCATAGCCCAACTCCACGCCATACAAGCCACCGAGATCCCACCCGTGCCCCAAGACCTCCAAGCCCTCCTTTCTAGACATCAAACGGTCTTTTCCACTCCCCAAGGACTCCCTCCTTCCCGCGGTGTCCATGATCACTCCATTGCCCTTTTCTGAGGAAGACTTCCCCCAAATATATGTCCATATCGCCGCCCCTTTTCACAAAAGAATGAAATTGAAAAAATGGTACAGGAACTCCTTATTGTCGGAGTCATCTGTCCTAGTACGAGCCCTTACTCCTCTCCGTTCGTCATGGTACTAAAGAAATAAGGTTATTGGAGAATGTGTCCTGACTTTTGTGCTCTCAACAAACTAACCATCAAAGACAAATTTCCCATTCCTGTCATTGATGACCTCCTGGATGAATTGAGTGGCACCCAATTCTTCACCAAACTTGATCTTCGCTTGGGCTATCACCAGATATGTATGAAAGAGTTTGACATTCCCAAGATGGCCTTTCGCACTCATGAGGGCCACTACGAGTTTTTGGTCATGCCCTTTGGTTTGTGTAATGCCCCCTCCACCTTTTAGAGCCTCATGAACCATGTCTTCCGCCCTTATCTCCGTCATTTTGTCTTAGTTTTCTTCGATGATATCCTCATATATAGCAAGACCTGGACAAACCATCTTACTCATGTGGATCAAGTTCTCAACCTACTCTCTCAGCACCAGCTTTTCCTGAAACAGTCCAAATGTGATTTTGGTGCATCCGAAGTAAAATACTTGGGTCATCTGGTGGGCAAGGATGGCGTCAGGGTGGACCCAAAAAAGATTGAAGCTATGCAAGACTGGCCACACCCAAAGACTCTCAAAAGCTTGCGTGGATTTTTGGGCCTCATAGGGTATTATCACAAGTTCGTTAAGAACTATGGAAATATTGCAACACCTCTCATGGATCTCCTAAAAAAGAACTCTTTCACTTGGACCCCATCAGTTGCTCAAGATTTTCAAACCTTGAAGACGACCATGTGCACCACTCTGGTTCTGGCCCTTCCTGACTTCACAAAGACATTTGTGTTGGAATGAGACGCCTCAGGGAAAGGAATTGGCATTGTCCTTATGCAAGAGGGTTGACCTTTGGCCTTCACTAGTAAACATCTATCTGAAAAGAATCTGGGCAAACCAATTTATGAAAAAAAAATGTTGGCGATTCTGCATGCCATTGAATTATGGCGTCCTTATCTCTTGGGGCAATGATTCCAAATTAAAACCGACCATCAAAGCCTCAAGTACTTTCTGGAACAACGCATTTCCTCCTAGGAGCAACAAAAATGGGTCACTAAGCTCTTTGGATATGATTATGAGATCATTTATAAGAAGGGCAAAGACAATGTCGTGGAAGATACACTGTCCCGGAAGTATGAAGATGAAGGATCCCTCTTTTCTCTTTCCTTCATTGTACCAGATTGGATGCAAGCTATGCACCAGGAATGGCTTCAATACCCCAAAAGTTCGCTACTGATCCAGAAACTGCAGAACAAGGCTCAGGCCCCCCCAGGGTACTCCTGGCTCCAGGATGAGCTTCGATACAAAGGCTGCTTGTATTTAAGTAAACAATCCAATCTCAAATCCATGGTACTTTTTGAGCTTCATGCTACACCCACAGCGGGGCACTCAGGGTTCACCAAAACATATGACCGAGTCAAACGTTCTTTTTTCTAGGAGGGTATGAAATAGGAAATCCGTAAGTTTGTGGCTAAATGTGAGGTATGTCAACACAACAAGGGAGAAACAGTCAAATCTCCAGGCACCCTCCAACCATTTTCGATTCCCCCTGCTATTTGGAAGGATATCTCTATGGACTTTATTACAGGCTTACCCAAATTAGGGAACAAATCAGTCATAATGGTGGTGGTGGATCGCCTTTCCAAGTATGCTCATTTTTGTGCTCTTCACCACCCATTTACTGCATCCACGATGGCTCAAATTTTCATGGATCAGGTCTTCAAGCTTCATGGCATGCCCAACTCTATTGTTTCTGATTGAGACCCAACTTTCACAAGCAATTTTTGGCAAGAACTGTTCAAGCTACATGGTACCCAATTGCATCTCAGCTCAGCTTATCATCCCCAGACATATGGTCAAACGGAGGTCATCAACAATTGTCTGGAAACATATCTGAGGTGCTTTACCTCTGAAAAACAACACCAGTGGGCTCAATGGTTACCCCTCACTGAATGGTGGTACAACACTACATACCATACAACCACTCACATAACTCCTTTTGAAGCAGTGTATGGACAGAAGCCACCATCAGTTCTCTCATACTTATCGGGTACCTCAAAGGTCCAGGTGGTTGACCAAACACTTACAGTCTGAGAGGATATCCTTCGTACCCTTAAAGAGAACTTGGTCATGGCCTAGAATAGAATGAAGCAACAAGCAGATCAAGGTCGCTCTGAATGTCAATTTTCCAAAGGGGATCAGGTGTTTCTAAGACTGCAACCATATAAGAAAACTTCCCTCAAGGCTGAGCAGTGTCAGAATCTAGCACCCAAATTTTATGGCCCTTACATAGTTCTCAAGCGTGTGGGACAAGTCGCATATCAGTTAGCTCTGCCCAGTCAGTCGAAGCTACATCCTGTTTTTCATGTTTCATGCTTGAAGAAGGTGATTGGAACCAGGTGCCAAATTCAAACCAACCTTCCAGAATTAGCTGAAGAAGGATCCATTTGGCTACAACCAGAAGCGGTTTTGAACCAGCGGGAGCATCACTTGCGTTAGAGAACCATCAAAGAAGTGCTAGTACAGTGGAAAGATATGACTCCAGCAGATGCCACTTGGGAACCAACTACCATTCTGCAGCAGTTTCCACATCTCAAGCCTTGAGGACAAGGATGTTTTTAAGGGGGTGGACATGTTAAGGTCCTAACCCGCACATAGGTAGATCAATGTGTTCGGATGTAATAATGGTCAATATTAATAAGACCTTTCAATAAAATAAAATAAGGCGGATGTAAGAAGACCTAATAGAAGATTCCGCTTCTAGAAGGATCTTCCTCTAGATGCTTCTCTTAATAGACACATTTAGTATAAATAAGGTTCGAGGGTATGAAAACCCTAGCTTGGAGATTATTGTAATAGAGCGTTGCTCGACTGGAGGTTGCCCCCTCGAAGAGGCCCGTGAACATTGCTATCTGAATCAAAGTGTTGTTTCTGTTGCTATTTCGTATATCATTTCTATGTATTGTGAAGATTATGCTAGATATTTTACTGTTATTCTGTCATCTCTAGCATTTCATTTCTGTTCTGCATATTTTATATATCTGGTATCATGCAGACTATCAACAGTTTATTGGAAATAATCACCATCTAGATGAATGATGAACACAGATTTTCCAGACGAAAATTGGTTCAAAGCATTTAATCCTCTAGATTATAAGAGTGGATCTTTTATCACTCTATGGTGTGAGTGACTTATCCGACATCATGTATAATTAATTAGATGAAGTATGGTTTCGAGAGATGATGCAACTGATAGTGATGGTGATGCTCATGATCTAGTCATGAGGTAGTCTAGACGACTATATTGATGCTACCGGGTAAATGGTATGTTTTTGTGCTCAAGACCATTACTTGTAATACCTCCCTAGCTAGGAGGGAGTGTTAATATTATGGTATCTATGGGAGGTATTTACCTCCACATGTGAACCTGATGAGAATAGAAGACTCTGGAAAGAAAGAGTAAACCCTAATGAGTTGGATAATAACCCTAGAAGTCTTGCTAGCTCAAGAAGATAATTTATATTAGGTTATTAGCCTCTAAGAGACGAAGTTGGCCAATAATAATAATAATATACTGAAAAGACACATATCCAGAAGGAGAAGTTGGCCCCAACAAATCTGGTAGAAGCAGTATAAATACTGGGTGCGAGTTCTCATTTTGACACATCTCAGAATCGCAGAGCAGCAACTGGTGCGCACTGCAGTTCCCAGTTTGGTGCACACATGTGGAGGAGAGATGAAGGTGCAGTTGTTGCAGCAACTAGTTTCAGTTTTGGCTTGGACTATCTCTTGGCTAGGGTTTGGACTATCTGATTAGCTATTGTTGGTGCGTTATCCTTGGAGGAAGATGTGCTACACCTTTTTTGGCTATCTAGCCTAGGGTTTGCTTCCGGAGTAATTCTCAGTCAAGGTTAAGGTGCTCGGAGGGTGGCTTCGGCCTATGGTTGGGTGACGAGGGTATCGTCAATGGTAAAATGAGCACACCATCTTCTATATTCTAACAAATACTTTGCCAGGTTTGTCTACAATTTTCTTTCTCTTAGTGGGCCTTTATCCCTATTATGGGAGCCCTAATTTTATCATAATAAAATCATCTTAGCAATGGTTTTCCCTTTGCATTTTTTCTAGGGGTATCTACCTAAAAATATTTGAGTTTATGTATGCATGATTTGGTTTCCAGTATCTCTTCTGCTATTTGTATTTGAGTTGAATATTCTAGTAGTGTACTTTTATTTTGTGAGATGCTAATATGATTTGAAGTAAGGAAATTACTAGATAACAAGATACCTAAGTTCCAAAGTAAGGATTTCAACAACAAAGGGATACTTAAATCAAGTTCCTTAGAAAGATATTAATCCTCTAGGCCCAACATGTCAAAACCCCAAAATTGTAGGTCATCCATGAGGAAAAGATAAGCACTATCACTAGTTTGTTGAAAGCAACAAGGCCATAACAAGGTTACAAGAAGAAACTGAGAGATTACAAGAATAAAATGAGACCCTTAAAAACCAATAGGCCAAGTTGATCCAAAAAGAAAATTCAAGAACAAAGAAATCTACCTTGGAAGACCCTGTAGAAGGTTCGACTAAGGTAGTGGCTAACCTTAGTGTAAATTAAATGGACCTAGGCACTTTGACTAGTCAGCTCAAAAATAAAGATGTAAAGGTGAGAAAGATGGAATTACAAGGAAAGAGTAGAGAAGTCATGTTAAATCAAATAAATGTTGTCGAGGAAGAGGCTAAAAAAGAGATGGAAAATTTAAAGATGAATGTGACATGAAATTTATCTCTTAAAGCAACCAAACATGTAATTTGGGATAGCATATTGACCTTGATATCTGAAAATTGGTCTTATTTTTCCCTAATAGGTTATTATCTTGAGATACTCACCTCAACCAAGAAATATATAACCATAACTACCAATGAGTTAGAAGACAAACCTAACTTGTTTAATGATATCATAAATTTCCTGAATAGAAGGACCAATTAACAACTCAAAGATAAAAATTCCACTAATGGAACCAACATCATAATATATGTTAAAAAGGTCATTTCTAAAAGAAGCCTCATGCAAAATGCTGAGAACAAATTGCATGAGATGACAGGGGAAGTAGCCTCCTTGAAAATGATTTTTACTAATATTATCAAACTTGGGCTACCACTTCCCTAGGATGGAAATGGCGACATAATCCCTCAAAATAAATATTAGGAGTTGCTAGAGAAGAGCATAAATAAAGACAACATATTTGACAAACTGCAAGGATTTTTGTTAGAACAAGTTGTCCTAGATTTGTTGGATATAGAATTTGAGATATTATATAGTTCGAAAGGGATTTTTAAGAAAATTCCCCAACCATATTATGAGATATACACAAATCTATATGAGTTGGTAAGAAACATGAACAAAACTAAATATGTCACCGGTAAGGTTTGGAATCACATGTGTCAATATGCCAATATTTCTTTGGGAAGATAGGGAGAATCAAGTGCAACATGACCTAATGCTTAAGGATTAAAATGATGATAAAGTAAATGGTTATGTAAAACACTTTTTACCATGGTGGGACCCCTCCCAAAATAAGAGGTGGTTTTGAATAATAAAGAAACAATAAGAAGTTTGGAGAAATTGTTTTGGATAGGGAACAAGGCTATAAAAGAGGAATAAGGTGGATTTTTCAAGGGTCAACACTTTGGGAAATTAAAGAGGTTCATATAGTCAAATTTGTAAGAAATCAGATCTCATAAACAGGTAGATGATGAAGGTAGGAGGCATCAAGAGATTGATACACCATGATGTATTCAATCTGTAGACTCCATATTCATATTCTTCAATTGCAATTATTTTCTAGTAAATCCATATCTTACATTGTAGATAATTGTATCAAATCCCCATTAATAAAATCTCAGAGTAGCATATTAGGACCACATTCAGTTTTATTGTGTGATGTTTGTCATGGTATTTGAATTTGTTTCATTCTATATGACTAGTTCTTATCATTTTTGTTTTATATATTTGAATGCATGTTGAACGTTTATATTATGTTTGAATGTATGAAGCTCTAAAATTTATCTGAAGCATAATATTCCACATATTTAGATTGATATTTTTTAAAGCTACCGAATTCTTGATTTCTCAAAATGCTTTTCTTTTTATAAAAGAACACAACATTTATTCTCAGAAATGCCTTGCAAGTTTAAATGTCTTTATTAGAATTCATCCATCCATCCCTCTGAAATTTAAAATGTTTGAATGCACATGGCAAAATTCCTCTTGGGGTTGATATTTATTAGTCATATCATATTAATTTGTTTGAAGGTCAGGTGAGAGAGAGAGAGAGAGAGAGAGAGAGAGAGAGAGATTCACAAAATAGTTTCCACATAAATATGGATTTAAGAATCTATCTGAATCTCATCCCCTGAGGTTCCTTGGAACATATCCATAAAAATCCTATAACATCTCAAGGAACACCATAGGTGAATAAGGAATTCCATTTAGAGATTATTTCAGGTCAGAGGAGAAGAGAGAACATGGGTAGTCCCAAGAGTCTTTGAAATATTAGACCTAGAGTAGCATAGACAAGATATATGCACTATTTAGGTCAGTCAGGGTGCCTATGTACATGGGATACAGTTTAGGAAATCACATGCATATGCAATCTACAATGAGGAAAGGTTCATATAGATCTAAAAAAAGTGAATGTAGGGGGTCGTACAACCATGGAGGTTTTTCTAGGGTTTCCGAGTGTTGTCTATATTTTTCTGTATTTCTCAGTGGGCCATTTTCCTAGTAATGGAGCCCTTGTAAGATTTGATATTATTCTAATGATAAGTTGTTTTGAAGGGAAAAATATTTGTGTGTTTGGAATTGGTTTCTTTTCTTCCACTATTTATTTCAATTAATTATTCGACCAAGTGTATTTTGTTTTGTGTGCTGCTAATTTGATTTAAAGCAATCAAATTTCTAGTAAACAATTTATCTATGTGTTGGGATTATAAAATTGACAGTTAATCCATAAAACAAGCCTCACATGAGATCTTCCTAGAATATCCCTAAATAATATATGAGTGGAAAGAAACCAAATATAGATACTATTGAGTAGATCAATAACAATATGGATGCCACCCCTAATAAATTTATTAAAATTTTTGAGACATCCAAAACTAAAATTGAACATGTGCACCTTATATTTAAAGATACCAAAACTTTGATTAATGCTCAAATACTTTTCCTTGGTTTGGGTGAAATATATAGAAAATTAAGAGAGAAGGACTATCATGATATAATACATCCAAGTGACCCTAAAATGCTAAATGAAAATGACTTGGTTTTCACCAATATTAGAATGTCACACGTACATATTATTTCTACTAGGAATTCAATTATTCCATGTTTATAATACATTGAATGGGTGATAAAGAAAACATACATTGATAATGGAACTATAATAAATGACGAAGGAAAGCGTACAGATTCTTACCCTGCATTTAAACTTGAAAAAGACTATAAAATCCGTGAACTTGAGAAATATATGATTACTAGATTTATTGAGAAAGTTCGTCACGATCATGATATGAAGAAAATTTTGACTAGATGGTGGGTTAGAGAGATAACATGTTTTGGGAAAATTGATGGAATTTAAAATATCTAAGGTACCCTTTATCTATTCCATGGCTCTAATTTGTAGATTATATGGAGAACCAAAATGCATCCACTTTAAAGATGCATGAGTTCCTATAGTTCACACAGTCATTAATATAGGAACAATCTTCAATTGGGTAACATTCCTATAACATTATTTGAATCGAACCATTGAAAGGGATAACAAATCAAAATATGAAACACTTCATACCTTCTACATCAAATGTTACTTAGTTGATATGATTTGTGTCAATAACACTTTTACTGGGTTGAATTGGAATCAAAACATGGTAGAAATCCAATTAATGTATATTTGTAGGTTATGTGGGAGAACAAGTATCAAAGAAACTATGCTCAACTTTGTGATTACTTCATAGCTCCTCTTTATACTTTTTTTTCTTTCAAGAATACCTTATACTAAATAAAGGGGCAATGATATTATTGTGAAGTATAAGAAAATGGTAGCTACAAGAGGAATACACATTTAGGATGATTTATTGAGTCATCACTCCTCTTCACATATTGTCTAAATATGTTCCGAACAAACTGATTTTCGGAGAAATTTCCCTACAAATCATCTTTGAGGATTTTGATGCAACATTAGCCAAAGAAGTTAGGATGAGGAATTCCATTCCCTCTGACATGCATATAGGGAATTATGGGATAATGAACTATAAACAAACAAGGCTTTAAACAAATGCAATGTTGGTGTACAAATTGTTGGGGCTTGAGTGTAACCTAATATGAAACAAATAAAGAGAACTATAGATAATCAAAGAGGAATAAATTTCAAAGATAACAAGTTTTTTCTAAAGAAATTATTACAACAGTTAATGTAACATTCCCGACAACCCATGTCGGGCCATGCTACTCCATAAAACGATTTGATTCTTTGATACCATATTGTAACATACCCAACATCCAATTGAGCTATGCCACATAAAATTTTCGAACTGCAAGCAATTAAAACATATAAACACAGAACTCTTGTGAAACCTTATATATAAACGTAAACAAAGAAATATATTCTGTAAATTCACGGGTTCATATTGGAATAAAAATAAACATATACATGCAATACCATAAATATAAAGATAGTTATAAACCACACATGGGATAAACCCATAAAAATAAACATGTAAATAATAATGCAACATGTAATTTATCAAATAATTGACACTTATCTTGGTAATAATATCACCAACTGTGTGCAGAACTTCCAAAAACCTCCAATCCTTAGATCACACTACTCATCGCTCTCAGCAGTGGGTCACCCCCAAACTAGGGCTAAACTCCACGCGGGTAAAAGGATTATTAACCAGGCTAATGGATAATAGACAACATAAAAGACTCCATCACAAGTGTCAAATCAAACTAACAGCCTATAGTCCCTCATTCCCCACATGCTTGTCCCACCCCATGAAGTGTTCCCCCTCTCTGCTCAACAGTCCTTTGGCTGCCCCACTTCCTTTTCAAGCTTCAATAACATGACGAACAAGGAGTATCATAGCGTTGTAGCTGCAATTTATCACCTTCAAAAATCAATTCCCAACAATTCTCTCACCTTGAGAGATTTCTCACGGGCTTGACAACCCGCCTCTTCAATATCCCACGGGCCTCACAACCTGCTTCTTCAGTCCACATCCCAAGCTAACCAGGTCCAAAATGAACTAAGTCCAAAATATATGTATGCATGTTCAAAATATGAGTGAATGATGGGAAAATGAACTAAGTCCAAAATATATGTATGCATGTTCCCAACCTTAGAACTTAGGATAAAATAATTATCCGTACTTTATAGTTTAATGAATATTAATATAATATTCCTTTTTGGCTTAGCTCCCTAGATTATCCCTTTTCCTTAAATTTTAGCCACCCCTTTCCCTAACTAGTGGAGTTTAGTTCCCCATACTCTTTTATCATGGTCGGTCTGTGTGTAGCGATGAATTTTATATTAATGATAAGACATATACAAAAATAGGCTCATCGACCTGTAACATCTAGGATCTCTGGACTGATACAAAACATAAGACTCCTAGCTTATAATAACTGGCTCACCAGCATATAAAACACAACATATGCACAAAGGCTCCATGGCCTAAAAATCATGCACACTTAAGTTGTTGCACGTGGTATCCTAGAATGTGCACACTTCATCATTTTATTGTGCAGTACCTATGCACACTATACCATGGAAGGTGCATACAAAAATGTTGTCAAACAACTCACCAACTTACGTCATTTGTATTTACATTTACAATTGGGTTCGACCAAGGTGTATTACAATCACCTCCTCTTATTTATGCATTTTCCTCAGTGCATTATGTACACATATACAACAATTTTTTCAAAATTCCTAAAAAATATGTGGGTATTATGCTCACATTACATCCTCATGCTCCCAAGTAGCGTCCTCAGAACAGTACCGGTTCCATTGGACCTTTACAATCCCTATGGATAGATTTTAGAGTTGTTTGATTTTTCGGTCTAGAATGCGTATTGAATGCACTTGGAAAGCGCCTTCTTGCTCCACCTGAATCGCATTCCAATCAATAACATGATAAGAATCGGGTATATATTTCTTGAGCAATGATACATGTAATATATTTTTAACATACATAGATGCAGGAAATGAAATCATATAAGCTACTAGACCAATCCTCTCTAGGATTTCAAATGACCCACAATAACGAGCTACCAACTTTGAACAATTTCCCAATTTCAGGGAACTTCTGTTGGCCTTCACTTTCAAGAATACATGGTCCTCAACTTTAAATTCCGTGTGAGTTCTTCCCTTATGAGCATGGATTTTCTGCCTGTCTTGGGAAGCCTTTAAATTTTGTTTTATTTTCAACATTTTCTCCTCCATTTCCCTGCGTAAATTTGGCCCAACCACTGCTCTATCTGCTAGGTTCTCCCAACTTACTGGTGTGTGGCACTTTCTGCCATAAAGTGCCTCAAATGGGCTCATATTTAGAGATGTTTGGTACCCATTGTTATAAGAAAACTCTACTAAGTGTAGGTAGTCTTCCCATTTTAATGGTTTATCCATCACATAGATCCTCAACATATCCTCAATCACTTGATTCACCCTCTCTTTTTGTCCATCTGATTCTAGATGATAAGCTATGCTAAAATTCAAATTTGTTCCAAATCTAATAAATAATCCTTTCCAAAAATTTGAGGTAAATTTTGGATCTCTATCAGACACAATTGTCTTTGGTATTCCATGTAATTGAGCAATTTCTCTCATATAAATATCAACAATGTTGGCTTCCTTGAGAGTGAGCTTAACTAGAATAAAATGGGAACTTTAGTAATCTTATCCACCACTACCATGATAGAATCATATTGCTTGTTTGTTCTGGGTAGTTTGGTGATTAAATCCATTGTTACAACTTCCCATTTCCACTCAGGAATGGGTAATGGTTGTAGAAAACCAGTTGGGTTTCTATGCTCAACCTTTACCTTTTAACATTCCAAACATTTGGTAATAAAATCAACAACTTCTCTCTTCATGCCTGGCCAATAGTATTGGCTTTTGACAACTATAATAGTTTTCTGAGAACCTGGGTTCCCAACATAAGGTACATTATGCATTTGTCTCAATATAAGATTTTTCAATTCCTGGGAATTTGGTTCATAAATTATTCCCCTGTACATGAGAATTTCATCATTATCTAGCTTATATTCTTAAATTTTCTGCTGCAAATTACCTTGCTGTAATTTGTCCACTAATTCCTTGTATTGCAAATCTAATTTTGTAGCCTCCAAAATTATGTCTTTAAAATATGATTGGTACATTCTAATGGCTGTATCATGCAATTCATGCACTCTTCTGCTGAGTGCATCAACTACTTTGTTCTCTTTCCCCTTGATATGCTTTATATCAAAGTCATATTCACTGAGAAATTATAACCATCTACTTTTCCTAGCATTTAGAGTTGGTTGATCAAAGAAATATTTTAGACCATTATGGTCTATCCTCATCTCAAACCTTGTCCCCATGATGTAGTGTGTCCATTTCCTCAAGGCATGCACTATGGATGCCAACTCCAAATCATGAGTGACATAGTGTCTTTCATGCTCCATCAACTTCCTTGATTCATAACATATAACAAACCCATTTTGACTAAGGACTCCACCAAGACCTTCTTTACATGCATCTATGCATACAATGAAGTCTTCATTTGGGTCTACAATCCTTAGTATTGGAGCACTTTTTAATAATTGTTTCAAGTGTTGGAAACTCTTTTCACAATCCAATGTCCACTGAAACTTTACCCTCTTCTTTTGCAAGGAAGTGATTAGGTGTGCAATTGTTGAGAATCCTTTGATAAATATCCTATAGTAGCCTATATGGCTTATGAATGATATTACCTCTATCATATTCTTTGCCGTTGACCATTCTCTAATGGATTCTATATTTTCAGGATCCACTGCTATCCCATCCTACGAAATGATATGTCCCAAATAATGAATTTTCTTATGATAAAATGAGCACTTTCTCAATTTGGCATACAACTGATGCTCCCTTAATACTTTTAATACCATCCTCAATTGTTGTTCATTCTCTTCCTATGATTTAGAATATATAATAATTTCATCCAGAAATACAATGACAAACTTATCTAATTATTCTCTGAAAACACCATTCATTAAACACATGAAGACAGTTGGTGCATTTGATAATCCAAACAAAACCACTGTGAACTCATAATGACCATACATTGTTCTAAAAGATGTTTTGTTGATGTCTTCTTCTTTAATTATTACTTGATGATAAGCAGACCTGTTATAGAACTAAATTGCTCTACACATGCATACCTGGCCTTTGGCCCTCTTACTTGCATTTTTTCCAAGCCATCACTCAATTGCTCTTCTAAAAAACCCATTTTTTGAAGATGTATGTGCCCTGCACCATTGCTTCCCATGTACATACGCTTTCTGCACCACTACAACTCCCATACGTATGCATGCTGCACCACTACAGCCCGCGTATACTTGCAAAAGTTGCAAAAAATAAAAAAATTGCAAGGAATTCATTGAGATTAAGGGCTATTGAGTAGTTTCCCAACTAATCCACCGTCTATAGCCCATCACCTAACCAAATAACCATCCTTTTCCCATATAAAAGGAAGTGTCAGAGTCTCATTTCACATCTAGACATAAGAACAGTGAATCTCTTCTTGTTTCACATCCCCTCCTTGCCCCAAGTAATTGCAACCCCTTTTGTGAGAATTTCCCTTGCATTCCCCAATTATCCCTTTGTCCTTCATCAGAAACCCATTAATTTACCAAGAGATATCTAAAGGTTGAGAGGAGAAGCCAAACAGAGGTGCACTTGGAGCTTGGTCAAGAGGAGCCTGGACCAGGTTCATGGAGCAGTAGCCAGATTTGGTTGTAAGTAATCATTGTATTATCAATAAAAGAAGTATTTTTTCTGTCCCAAATCATGACGTGTTGAATGTTGTTAATTGTTTATGTTTTGATATTCTAACGTCTAAGCCTTATTTTCATATGAATTTCATTCTTGAAGATTTTTTTTTGTATGTCTTTGAATGCAGGATAGCCTTGGGAGGAGGCTTGCAGTCAGCGAAGCTATCGAGCACGAGAGGATCATCATCAGACATGGAGTAGAGGTACAGTTACCCGATCCTTCTCATTTTTATTTTCTTGTATAAGTCTAGTGTATGTTTGGGGTAGTTAGAGAAGTAGGATACTATTAGACGGTTGTGATCTGCCTACATTCTGAACTCTAGTGTAGTATTACAAGGGGTTCTCCCACTCTAGAGTCAGGGAACCCCCCTTAAGACTACACTAGGCTTTAGAATGTAGTAAGATTGCAACCATCTAAAAGTCTCCTACTTCTCTAACTACCCTAAACATACACCATACTTATACAAGAAAATAAAAATGAGAATGATCAGGTAACTGTACCTCTACTCCACATCTGGTGTTGATCCTCTCACGATCGATAGATTCATTGACTGCAAGCCTCCTCACAAGGCTGGCCTGCATTCAAAGACAGAAAAACAAAAATCTACAAGCATGCAATTCATATACAAATAAGGGTTAGACGTTAGAATATCAAAACATAAACCATTAACAACATTCAACACGTCATGATTTGGGATAGGAAAAGTACTTATTTTATTGATAAAAGAATTATTAGTTACAACCAAAGCTGGCCACTGCTCCACGAACCTAGTTCGGGCTCCTCTTCACAAAGGTTCAAGTGCACCTCTGTTTGACTTATCCTCTCAATGTTCATATCTCCCTTGGGAAATGAATGGGTTTATGATGAAGGAAGAAGGGCTAATTGGGGAATGCAAGTGCAATTCTTACAAAAAGGGCTCCAATTACTTGGGGCAAGGAGGGGATGTGAAACAGGAAAAGTTTCACTATTCTTATGTCTAGATGTGGAATGAGACCCCAACACCTCCTTTTATATGAGAAAATGATGGTTATTGGGTTGGGTGATAGGATATAGGTGGTGGATTATGGGAAACTACCCAATAGCCCTTAATCTCAATGAATTCCTTGCAACTTTTTATTTTTTACAACTTTTTCAAGTATATGCGAGCTGTAGTGGTGCATCATGCGTACGTACGCGAGTTGTAGTGGTGAATAAATCATATGTACGTGGGAAACAATAGTGCAAGGCACGTACATCTTCAAAAAATGGGTTTTTTAGAATAGCAAATCAATGATGGCTTGGAAAAAAATGAAAGTAAGAGGCCCAAAGGCTAGGTATGCATGTGTAGAGAAATTTAGAGATATAATAGATGCCCCCTAACGTGTGAGGTCAGAAGAGAATTTGATGTCCAAAATACATTACAAAATATTCACTAATGTACGTAACGAGTGAGCCCGGGACTAGAGTTCAGAAGGTTCCATCTGCAAAATAACAATTGTCTCTTTGAGGTGGGCATACCCATGCTCGGGATGAAAGAAATCATGGCTACGAATCAAATCCACTACAGATCCATGTCATATAACTATATAAAGTGTAGTCACAAGAAGTACACAATGGATCTACATCTCAAAATCAATGATATACAAGTACAATATTCATCTTCAAGAAGCCAATAAAGCCTGATGGTTGGAGATGAGGTCTTCAAATCTCGAGGAACATATTCAAAATCTTCAAAACTTAGGTAGGATTGCAATGTGAGTGTATGACTTCACTAGCCAGAGGTCTTCGATGGTTCATTGGGGAAAGACAAGAGAATATCGATGATCAGGTAGAGAACTTCATTGATTTTGAATCAAGACTTGATTGGACTTTCAGGATGGACGACTCATGAGGGAAAGAGGAAAAATGTAGAAAGGAAGACTCAGGTTGGGTGGAAATTCCCTTGGAAAAAATCATGACAGATGATCAGACTCAAGCAGCATGACATTGACATAAGTTCACGATGCAGGAGGCAACAAAAACTCTCCATGTGTTTGGAAGAGTAACCAAACGAAGGAGGACACAACTCTATGTAGAAAAAATATCTCCCTAAGGTCATACTAGATCCCAAAGCTTGACCAAAAAATAGAAGGATACGCTTTGTCCAAGGGCGACTCATTGTGCTGCCAAAAAAGAATATATATTTCACGTCCCCTCCTTTTGGGTTTTTTTACTTTTTTTGTGTTTTTCAATTTGTTAAAGAGATTTGAAAAAGAATAAAGAATGCTATGTTAAAAAGGAGGAATGAGTGTCACAAGCATACTTGTTCCAAGTGCAAGGAACACACTAATGCTCAGAGCAAGGAGACGTGTAGGAAAAGGACACTCGGGGAAAATTCCTCCATGGGTCAATGTGTCAAGTCATAGAGGCAAAGTGAGACAAGGCTTGTGTATAAGGCATGCTTCAAAGGTTCAGTTGAGAGAAACATGGAGCCAGAATTAGGCCAAAGACGTAGAGATGAAAACACGATGAGAAAGACACAATGAAACCCCCTTCCATGTATTTTTAACGAGCCCAATGAAGGTAAGATTGGTAGTTTTTTCACATTTAGAGAGTCTGAAAAAACATAAAACAAGACTCTGTCGGGGTACCTTTTTTGGAAATAGTTTAGTCGGTTCGAAAAAGGGGTAAAATGACACCGAAAAGATGTCTATTCAAAACCATTTTTATGAGTATGACAAAGACAATATCACTTGGCAATATTTTCAATTTTAAGGAGTCTTAAAAGAGCTTAACTATGGACTCACAACCTTTTTCTGGATTTAGTCTCCTGAGGAGAACTTTCTGGGTGAGACGAATCTCTTGAGGTGTACCTTTTTCCTCCATAATCCACAGGCTATAAAAAGGGGTAAACTCATGCTAGTAGATGTTCTTTTGGACCAATTTAACGAGTGTGAAGGAACAAGGTCACTCGACGATATTTTCAATTTTAGGGATTCTGAAAAGAGATTAACTATGGACTCCATGGGGGTTCCTTTTTCATTATTAATCTCCAAGGCATGAAAAAGGTGATAAAACAAAACCAAGGAGAATGTTCCTTTTTTTGTAAATTTAGTCCCTTGGGACAGAAAAAGGGTTAAACTTATACCTAAGAATACTCTTCTAGTGAACCAAATTTCCTAGAGTATACCTTTATTCATACAATTGACCATCCAGACCAAAAAAGGGGTAAAATACCGCTGGATAGACGTGCCGCCAAGTTTTAGTTTGGCGAGCGTGGAGGAAACAAGATTGCTCAACAATATTTTCATATTTAAAGAGTCTTAAAATGGCTTAAAGAAGACTCCAAAAATTACTTTTCCAATTAATCCAGACAAGATTGAAAAACATAAACGTAGTCTCGTCGGATGTTACTTTCATATTTCAAAGTGAGCTTGAAAGACAACAAAGTATGCTCATTTTAGGAGTCCTGAAGGTGAGGCCAAGAGTGATGGTGCATCAGATGGATGAGTCTCAATCTCATAATTATGACAGGACTAATAGGGACTCTTGAGCCTAAAGTTGTTCGAAGACAGCATGGACGCCAAAACACAACAAGGATCTATCTAGGGTGTCCATGTAAAGATAGGCTCTACCACCTAATCAAGACACTTCAAAAGAAGCAATGACAGTTCCATGTCACACTTTGGTGGGATTGATCCTATGGAAAAGAAGAAAAGACAACAAGATGTAGAAGGAAAACATTACCAAACCAAAAGGAAAAGCGCATTGTAACATCCAATAATAAACTCAAGAACCAAATTGAAATATTGGTAAGCCAAAAAAAAAGATAAAAGGGGTCAAAAAGGTGGCAAAAAAGGCCAAAAAGGTCTATAAATAGAAGCTGACAACTTATTTTCACCATTTCAATTTGAAAACTAACCAAAAGGTAAAAAATACCACTTTTCTAAAATAGTTGATTCCGAGAGTTTCATAGGATGAAACAAACTTCCGCTTGGACCAAGTAAGTATAAACTCATCCCTATTGCATTTCAATTCTTCATTTATGCATACTTTGTTTTTGTTTTTTAGGGGGCGTGCCTGCCTAAAAAAAGGGAGGACCTAGGTGTACACGGGATTTCCAAGGACAACCCACATATTGATGCAAGAGCATCGCCCACGACAAGCGAGCCAGCATGGAAGGAAATGAGCAGATGGACAAGCCAGTAGAAAGTTTTTGAATTTTCATTCAAGAGGATGCACCAATGTATAAATGCACCATTTATGAAATCACCTTTTGTATATTGTATTAGACCTTGAGCCATACGCTCTTGTCTGAAGTAGATAAGGAGGAATTTAATCTAGTTAATGCAGGTAGATATGATTTATTTCTAGATTAGACAGTTTTAGATTTCGAGAGGGAAAACGGATATAGACACCCTCACTTGTACATTGTAACATTATTCTCAAAGAATCCAGAAGAGAAGAGCAAGCAGAGAACTTGTGGAGAACACCCATGTACAAATGTTGAATTAATAGAATGGAATTCTGATTCAAATTCATGGCTGGTGTCATTTCTCTGTGTATGTTGCTTAGGTGCTCATGAATGTTTGTTTTCTGGTGATGAATTTGCTTTGTATATGCTGTGCATGTGATTTCAGGTTTTAGCTGAAGTCTGAAAAGAGAAGAGAATTAGTTTCAATTGTTTCTTTATCTTGAACCAGAGAATTCCTGCAAGGAGTGCAGTTGAATAGTCCGCAAGGAGTGCGTTGATAGAAGGGTTCATATAGAGATAAATTTTGTTATAGTTCCCAGAAGTACAGATTTGGCACCGGATCTATGCAAGGCATGCGCAGGCTAGAAGAAGTTTTAGTTATGAATCTGAGCAAAGAGAAATTAAAGACTGCTACTGCAGGAAATGCGTGGAGTTGAAGGGATACAACACTTAGGAGCTGTTGAACGATTGTGCAAAGGGTGCGCATAAATCCCTCTGAAGGAGTTAGAGTAGAGAAGCTCAGGAGGCTTAGAACCTTTGTGGGTATCGTCAAAGAAGAGCACAAAAAGGGTGCTGTGAAGCATTCCAATGAAGAGTTTTAGAACAGGCATGGAAGGTAAGTGTGAGAGGAAGCACTTAGTCATTTTAAGGATCCTCGAGGAGGAGGAATCGACGGTCAGGATTCACAGAGGAGCTTGACAAAGTTCCGTTAGCCGTCAAGTGATGGGAAAGTTGCGCAGGATTTAAGCCCAGCAAAAAAGAGAAGGAGTCAGGGAGTCATTGGGAATTGACTCATTGGAAAATCAGGGTTTCCGGTGATAAGAGAACTGTGACCGCAGGAGTCGCGAAACTCTGAATCACAACGAACACAGCTACAGGGTCACCGCAGAAGACAGGTGTCATTGGGGTTCGGGACTTGGAGAGCCTCATGAGTTTGTGTAATGGGAATCATGATTTCTCGAAACACGATTTCCTGATCGCACGAAATTCTGAGCCGTAGGCACAAGAGAAGAGAATAGGTGTTGGAGAATTCAACCTTTACAGGGTCAACGCAAGGTGGCATCGGGAATCGGAGAATCGAGAAATTCGAGGGCGCGAGTTTCACGCATATCCTTTCTGCAAAGTCTGAAACTCCGACGGGAACAAGCTGTGGTCTCGTGGAACAACAGGTCATATGCAGGAGGGGCTAACCTGAAGGGGTTTGGAGTGGAGAAAAGTTCCATCGCGAATCAGGGTTCGAAGGTTCGTGGTGCCAGCGAAACGCGACATTGCATATGCCGATTTCCCGATAGGGAAATCCTCGACAGGAATGAAGAAGTATCGACATTTGAGAGCCATCGGGTTTTGGGGTTTTGGTTATCACGGGGAATGTGTCCATGAACTTCACGATAACGCGAAACCCGATTTCCCGATAAATTAAAGGGGAAAACGTGGAGAAAATTCTGTGGGTATGGAGAGGTCTCGACAAGGGATCGGAAGGATCTTGAAGTCCTTCGGGCCGAGAGCATAAGAAGGTCCTGAGGAGGCAGAAATGCTCTGTGGGGTGCGGTATGCATCACATATGTACGTAGACAGAGAACATTCTTCCAATGTCCATATGTGACTGTGTCGAAGAAATCCCATGTACACCCTCAAAAGCATGGAAAAAATCAAAATGCAAGAGCTAACTCCCCTTTGAACTATCATGGAACAGGATGTATGTTCACTGGAGGGAGAGGGAACATGAGGAAATTGATATCTTGGTTGATGAAGACCCTACTGCTATCGTCACATATAAATGTGGGTTATGGAAGTTCTACTGGTGTCTGTTCATGAGGGTACAACCTAGGCTACTTAATTCCTTGGTGGATTACTGACACCCTGACGCAGAGGCATTCATGATTGTGGGGAAGTCATTGACTCCAATGATTGAGGATATATATTTCTTGAATGGCCTCTCGAGAAGAGGGGAACCAATCAACCTGCTTACATTCCCCCCTAGGCCCTTCAACATCTCTGACTACATCAAGATGCATTGTGAGGCTGGCACTAAGAATGTAGGTTCTTAGGCTCCCATCAACAATATCACCAACTTGTCATTGAAGGTGATCATTTTTCTTATTGGGTGGATCACTCGATCCAAGAACCTACACCAGGATTCTTGGGCGCACATGTATTGTGCGATGCAGTGCCTAGATGCACGTATTTTTGACTGGAGCATGACCATTCTTAACTGCATGAAGAGGAAGCTCACATAGTGTCAAGAGTGTAGCAACAAGAAATTCGGGTTCAATACCATTTTTTGCTTGTTATTCTTTGAGAGGGTACCCAGTATGAGTCCAAGAGAGACAATATGGGGGCATGTGGCCTCCATCCCAGTGGTATGTATATGGAAAACTGATCCATATTGATATCGATGGCCACCCACATTTTCCAACTGGCTCAAAACAGTTGTTTGACAATTTTGGCAATTTACTATTTTTAGCAATTTTAACTTCCAAGGCCATTTTGAGGGCCTAAATGAAGGTTTTTTGGGATCAAACTCCTCAATGATAACCAAAGACAATATTGAGCCCCCAAAATGAATCTCCTTGATGATACCTTTCCAATGAGCTATTGCACGCCTAAAATGGAGATCGTATGCAAAAGTTATGACCCCGGGAAGTTGATGTACTAACTTACCCAAACGGGGTCCACATGACTTTTGGCGTTTCATCTCCTAGGGTTAGGTTTTTGGATGTCTAGTGTTTTTGGGAATTCTTTCTTATTGAAAAAATTCCTTGAGATCCTCATTGTAATATTCTTATTTCGAATGCGCGTAGCCGTCACATCTCTTCTCAGAGATAAGCTGCCACCATTCCAACAAGCTTGTTTTCGCTGCATTTCACTATTTCAACTTATTTTGTTATTGAATAGAAAACTAGTTTTACTGTATCTCTGTTATTTTGTGTTAAACACTTGTTAATAATCTGTATTCATTTCATTATGCTCATAAAATCTAGATCGGTGGTCTCAGAGGGGTCTTCTCCTTGTCGTCTTAATGCATGTCCCCAACGAGGTCAGAGTACAAAGAGTTGGGTCTAGAGCTTGTTTCTCTTGAGGACAAAAGCTCTCACATGCCCAAACGACCTCTCACGGTAGGAGAAAACAAATATGATGGGACAGGAGATCCTTTCAAACTTTTGATTGAGTAGGCCCTCACGCAACACAGGAACAAGATGATGGATAGTTTTGTGCAAATCCTTTGGCGGCTACCAATAGGCGACACATCTTCTTCGAACGGAGGTGCCTCCCCCTTCATGGTACAAATAAACTTCAATATTCATGTATTTGAAGGTCAAATAGACATAGATGTTGTATACAAGTGGTTGAATCTATTAGAAGGGTATTTTTCTGTCCATAACTTTTCGACTAGAGAAAATATTACTTTTGCGCTCCTCAAAGTCGTTCCCCATGTCAAAGATTGGTGGGAAACTTTTTGTGAGAAAAAGGAAACAGAGTAAACCTCATTATTTTCAGTCACAACCACCTAGGAATCCTTTAGGGATTCTATTAAGGAACAATACTAAACTGTCAGAATTTATGATGACCTATATACCAAATGGACCACACTGTGGCAAGAAAGAGACCAAGCAGTGCTCGATTTCACAAATATCTTCAATACCTTGTGGACCAAGATGGGTATCAAAGATTCAGAGTGACATCTGGTGCTCAAGTATCATAATGCTTTGCATAGATACATCCAGACCAAAATGGAATTTCTGGACATCTCATCCTTGGGTGCGACCTACCAATATGCCATCAAAATCGAGTAGAAGCTCAAACAAAAGACATGGCAATTTGGGCCTAGGAATCCCTCACAACAAAAGCTGGGAAAGGGTGGCTCCAATCCATAAAACAAATGATAGATCAAATATGGACAGTATCAGGAAAACCAGTCCAAGCCACAAGAAAAGAAGGACACCGGAAAGACAAAGAAAGATATCGGGATGTGGTGTGACTTCCATAAGAGCTCTTGGAATAAAACTGATGACTGTCACTCAAAGCAGTCATTGGTGGATGAAGTGAAAGCCTCTAAATCAGATGCGGATTCTAAATCTGACCCAGAACTAGAAAGGGGAAGACAGATCATTGACGCAGAACCCAGTGCCATCGTTGCTACCACCAAGCTCCAACCTGGTGAACCAGACGAGCCAGGAGAAGGAGAGAACCTCTTCCATTCACAAATGTGGGTAAAAGGCACCCTACTACACTTCATCATTGATAGCGGTAGCTAGAAGAACCTCATCTTAGAAGAGGTCATCAAGCGGCTTGCCCTGCCAACAACACCACACCCACAACCCTACACCATTGGATGGCACCACCAAGGAAGCAATCTCTGCATCAACCAACAGTGTTGAATGTCATACGACATCAAGCCCTTCAAGGATGAGGTATTATGTGATGTTTCTCCTCTTGAAGTTTGTGATGCTCTTTTGGGTCAACTGTATTTATGGAAACGTCATGTTGTATATGAGTTTAGGCCTCGTAGTGTTATTATTACTTTGAAAAGGAAATTGTACAGGATACCCGAGGCAATCCCACGTAGTGTTTTTTCCTTGATCTCTGTTAAGAAATGCAGGAAGGTCATCTCTCAGATGGGGAAGTTTGTCTTCTTCGTGATTCTCTCTCAGATTAAGATAAAGATCACAACCACATCCAGGGTCTGTGCAACCGACCTCTCCACACAGCAGAAGAAAGTAGATAAGGTCGTGGAAGAATACTCAGATATCTTCTCCTCACCTACAGGGGTACCTCTGCACTGCTAGGTCAAGAACCCCATCGATATGATCCCTGGCGCACCACTTCCCAATGGGTCAGTCTATAACCGCTCTTTGTTAGAGAATGAGGAGATCAAGTGACAGCTCTAAGAACTGCTCCACAAGGGGCACATCCATCCCAGCTCATCACATTGCGGGAGCCCAATTGTGATGGTACAGAAGAAAGATGGAATCTAGCATCTCTGTATTGATTACCGGGATCTGAATAAAATCATAGTCAGAAAACTATACCCGATTCCTCGAATCGACGATCTCCTTGATCAACTCACAGGGGCCAAATACTTCATTAAGATTGATCTGAATTCTGGCTACCACCAAGTCTTAATAGAATAGACAGATGTATGGAATACTACCTTCAAGTCAAAGGAAGGTCTTTTTGAATGGTTGGTCATGCCCTTTGGTTGGACAAATGCTCCAACCACTTTCATGAGGATGATGGATGATATCTTGCAACCATTCACCAATACTTTTGTAGTGGTGTATCTGGATGACATTCTAATTTACAGCAAGACTTGGGCTGAACACTTGCAGCATATTTAGCAGGTTCTGCACACCCTGTGGCAGCACAAGATATACACCAACTTGGAAAAATGCTCCTTCGACATGGACAGGGTCCATTACTTGAGATACATCATTGATCAACATGGCATACATGTAGATCCATCCAAGATCGAAGTCATTCGTGACTAGCCAGCTCCAACAACACTCACTGAGCTTCGGAGCTTCTTGGGCCTTGCCAATTTCTACTGTAGGTTTGTGTTGGGATTCTCCCATATTGCATGGGCCCTCAGCCAAATAAGCAGGGGTGATGGTAAGGAGAAATTTGCATGGGGTTGGTCCCAACAACAAGAATTCAATGATTTGAAGTAGCTCTTGTGCTCAGTCTCAATACTTTCACTACCAGACTTGCAACATCCCTTTGAAATTGAGATAGATGCTTCAGAATATGTTGTGGGCATTGTTCTCACTCATCATGACCACCCCGTGGCCTATCATAGTGAGACACTATAAGATACTATCCATAAGTAACCTACTTACGACAAGGAAATGTACTCCATTGTACAAGCGTGCCACCAATGGAGACATTAAATTCTTGGGAAGGAGACAGTCATCCACACTGATCATAAGCCACTGAAGTTCATGCAGACACAGGGAAAATTACAGAATGACCTTCATCAAAAGTGGTCCAAATAATTGGAGCAATTCCACCTCAACATCAAGTATAAAACAAGAAGAACCAATCTCGTTGTTGATTGCCTCAACAGACCACCAGTCGCGACACTCACCACGGTGCTAGAATCTTGTGGCCATGAGACATTTGAATGGCCCCAACTCTATGAGACATACCCCGACTTTGCCACCACCTACCAAATGTTGGGTGCAAATGCAGTTGTCAATAATTTCCATCTTCAGGATGGGTTTTTGTGTCGTCTGGGCCATATCTGTGTTCCATCAAGTGAGCGAGCAAAGCTAATCTGGGAATATGACCATAGTCATGTGGCAGGACACTTCAGTGTCGAAAGACAGTGGCGATGCTACTGAAACATTTCTGCTGGATGAAAATTCGACAAGAGGTCAACAAGTATATCAGGTCCTGCACTACCTGCGCTATTTCCAAACTGACCACTAAGAAACAGGGCCTATTCACCCCTCTTCCTATTCCTGATAGGCCATGGGAATCCATCTCAATGGACTACATGTCAGGCCTCCGATCCACCAAGCGAGGAAATGATTGTGTTTTTGTGGTTGTTGATCTCTTTTTTAAGATGGCGATTTTGGTTGCCTGCAAGAAGAGCATCACAGCAGAGGCCACTGCCAAGCTCTTATTTGAATGAGTCTGGGTACATTTTGGAATCCCATAAACCATTTTCTCAGATCGGGATAGTCGATTTCTCAACACATTCTAGTTGAGCCTCTGGTCACTGCTGGACACCAAGCTCACCAAATCCATGGCCTTCCACCCCCAGACAGATGGCTAAACTGAGGTTGTAAATTGAATGATTTTGCATATCCTTTGCATGTATAATTCAAAGCACCCTCACACATGGGGTGAGAGCCTTCCCTATGTCTAGCATAGATACAACCGAGCCTTGCATAGCTCAACCGACCACAGCCCCTTTCAGGTGGGGTTGGGATTCCAACCATTGGGTCCCATAGATGTTGAACTTCCCCTTGCGGTCACCTCGATCGACTCATCTCCTACTCCAACTGAAGATGAAAATGCCACCCATTTCATTGAGCATATCTAACACATCCGCCAATAGGTTCAAGATATCCTACATAATTCCAATGACAAGTACAAACAATGAAATGATCAACATCGGGTGCCACATAAGTTTTAGGTGGGTGACAAAGTTTGGTTTCACTTGTAGAAAGAATGCCTTACAAGACCCCATCAAAAGCTTCTCCCACTCCGTTATGAGCCATACACTATCACCAAGCTCGTGGGGAGCAATGATTTTGAGCCCAACATTCCTCCCTTCCTGGGCCTGTACCCAGTGTTCAACGTGGATCTCCTTCGCCCTTATTTCCCACCATTATTTGACACCTCAGAAGTAGCAGAACAACTGACACCAACAGAGCTCAACCCTGACTACATACAACAAGCATCTAAGGATCAAATTTTGGAAACATAGATCAAGGTAACTCGACAACGAAGGATCCAACCTTATCAAGTCATCAAAGTAGGGCAACTCCTGCACCAAGGCAAGTGGCTCACCCGGAGCCAAATTCAAAAGAAATTTCCTCATCTGATGGGGGAAATCAATGAAATGGAGACCATTTATTCCCAAGGAGGGAGGATTGATCTAAATTTATATTGGTGGTGACCCACCTTTTCCAACTGGCTCAAAACAGTTGTCTGACAATTTTGACAATTTACTATTTTTAGCAGTTTTAACTTCTGGGGCCATTTTGAGGGCCTAAACGAAGGTTTTTCAGGATCGAGCTCCTCAATGATAGCCAAAGGCATGATTGATCACCCAAAATTAATCTCCTCGATGATACCTTTCCAACAGGCTATTATATGCCTAAAACATAGATCATATGCAAAAGTTATGACCCCGGGAAGTTGATGTACTAACTTACCCAAACGGGGCCCACATGACTTTTGGCGCTTCATCTCCTAGGGTTAGGGTTTTGGATGTCTGGGGTTTTGGGGCATTCTTGTTTATTGTAAAAATGCATTCAAAGCCTCATTTTAATATTCTTCTTGCGAATGCACACAACCGTCACATCTCTTCTCAGAGATAATCCACCACCATTCCAGCAAGCTTGTTTCCACTGCATTTTACAATTTCAACTTATTTCGTTATTGAGTAGAAAAATAGTTTTACGGTATCTCTGTTATTTTGTGTTAAGAACTTGTTAATAATCTATATTCATTTATTTCTTCTCATAAAATTTGGATCAACAACATTTCTACCACAACAAAGGGGAGAAAGGACCATAGAGGCCTTTGATGACAAATTATTCGATTGGTGGGCACAACATATTCCAGTGATAGAGGACTGCCCCTATGATGGAATCAACTTTTCCATAGATCTAGATATGCCCGTACCTCCTGGAGAGGATCAATGAGAGATAGGTATGTGTTTTTTAAGTTATTTAATTTTTAGTTTCTTTTATATATATCATTTTTTATATGTATCAATGTATTGACAACTATGTATCTATTTTTGTACAGATGTGGGATCAATATGCCCAATAGACTTCACGAGGACCAAGCAACATCCTCAACAAGAGGAAGTACCAGTAGCAGCTGGAGGACTAGCCATCGCGGGGGGACCTCTAGCTAGAGAGGCTGAGAGAGTTTTGAGACAGGTGGAGTGGAACATCACCATGCTCACTCGTACAGTTCTGATGGTCGAGATCGAGGATCTCTCTCCAACCATTCAGCCTCATGTAGTTGGGGTGCCACGGATGTGGGTCCAACTCTTTCGACATTTGTATAACGTTGTTGTTTACTACAACATGGCCAATAGGCGCCAGGCTTAGATAGGATGGACTCATCGTGTGCCAAGGGAACTTTTTGTATATTTTTGAGGGCATAAGCCCCATGATGTATACCATATATGATTTTTGAGGCGTTCACGCCCACCTATGTACTCTGACACTTTTTGATATATATATATATATATATATATTTACATATTTATGACTTATGGATCACATTCTTTTTACAAATGTATGTACATGTCTATGTGTGTGCTTATTTTTTTGTGTGTGTAACATGCCAATTTAATACTTGATTAGCTAGGGTATTTGTGATTTGATTTAATCTCCTAGGAACATGAATATACATAATGTAATCAAAGTAATGTTTTAAGAGATGTACCCTAAGGAAACGTCGATGTAAAGTAGGATCATAAATGCGGTAAACTCCATTTAACTGGGACATAACCAACTGAGCATCTAAGTAAACTTGGAGGTGAGAAATGCCATGCGACAAAGCGTCACGAAGAAATTCTATTACTGCACTGTACTCGGTGACATTGTTTGTGGCATCACCTAGACATATACCTCTAGAAGATAGTAACTGGCCTTGAGGCCTGAAAATCACCCAAGCTATGGAAGCAAGCTTCCAAGTGTGTTGGCTAGTGCTATCTGTGAATCCAAGGAACACCTTCGCTTCACTTGACATCTTCCATAGTGAAAAAGATAAAGTGAATAAGGACACGTCCATAAAACAAAAAATAAAAAAAATAACTGTATAAGAACTATACATATGTACAAGAAGTCACCCAAGTGACCAACCTATGAGTAATACTTCTTGAGGTAGAGCCCATTTCTAGGCTCTGCCAAGGCATTTCCCTCAAAGTCGACCAAACGGTAATCACCCTTCTTTAAGATTTCTTTCACAATGAAAGGTCTGAATCACATAGGTTTGAAATTTCCTTCCCCTAGGGGATCCTTGTCTTGGTTGTAGGCCAGGACAAGGTCACCTTGGGAGAATGTCCAAGGACAAATAGACCAATCATATTGACACTTGACTCATTACTTGTGAGCCTCATTAGCCAAGACTGCATCACGACACTACTCATTGAGATGCTCGATATATAATAAGAGTTCCTCAAGAGGTGAAGTGTCTGGAAATAAATCTACTACCAACTTTAAAGACAATATCTGGAACTCAATAGGAAAGACTGATTCCATCCCGTAAACGAGTTGAAAAGGTGAGAAATTGGTTGCAGTCTTTACAAACATTCGGTAGGCCCATAATGTTGAGTACAACATCAAATGCCAATTTGACTTGGAAGAATTGATCGTTCACTGTAGAATAGTCTTGAGGGACTTATTCATAGCTTCCACCTCACCATTCACTTATGGGTATTAGGGTGATTAATTTTCTTGACTCAACCAGAGATTTGATGTTAACTGGGACATCATTTTGTTCTAAAAGTGACTGCCATGGTTAGTGACAATCTCCTTCAGGATGCCGAAATGTGCTACTATCTCGTTAAAAATGAAGAGAGCCACAATTTCACCATCATTGTTAAATGTTGGCATAGCCTTGACCCACTTTGTAAAGTAGTCTACCGCTACGATGATATAACGATTCCCCCTGGCTGAAGCCAGGTGGAATGTAGTGAAATCAATCCCCCACTTAGTGAAGGGATCAACAACGATGAAGGGAAACATAGGATTAGGGTGTTCCCTCATCTTCTGAGAGAAGATTTGACATGGGTGGCACTTCTTAACCGACTCAATGTAATCTTTGATTAACATAGGCTAGAAGTAACTGGATCCTAGAATCTTTTTGGCTATTTCCAACCTAGACAAATAACCATCACATGCTCCAGTGTGGCATTTGTTAAGAACGAGTTCTGCTTCCTCGTGTATAAGGCATCGACAAAGAATGAAATCTACACCTCGACGATACAAAGTGTCATCAAGTATGAGATAGTTTCGTGCTTGTTGGCGAATTCGCTGACGCTCTTCACGGGAAGTAGAGGTAGGGAAATTCAAAGTCTAGAGATGTACTAGTATATCTCCATACGAGGGTTCTAAAGATGAAACTAGAAAAATATCTCCTTTAATGGGTGATTCTTTGAGAGTATCATCACTAGATTGAACCGAAAGTTCTAAAATAAGCTCTTCAAAGACCAATGACTTTTTGTATTTCGCAGAAACAAAATCCAAGTCGAATTCATGGAGGATAGAAATCCATCTACTCATCTTGCCTGCAATGACTCGTCATGTCAACACATATTGAAATGGATTCACAACGACAATGACGATGGTCTTACGAAGCAGGATATAATGACGGAACCACTGGACAACATGCACTATTGCCAATGCAAGATTCTCAACATGGGAATAGTTGATTTCCGGCCCAACCAGGCCTCGGATTAGGTAATAAATCACATTCTCTTCAAGAAGATCGTCCTCTTGAAACAAGACCATATCGATGGTTAACTCTATGGAGGCCAAGTACAATAAGAAATCTTTATTATAATTAGGAGGCTGGAGTAGAGGGATAGACATAAGGGCATGTTCCAATGCTTTAAAAGAGTGTTGAGTGGCTTAGTCCCAACAGAAAGGGAATGTCTTCTTCAATAAAAACATGAACCCTTTAGTGATTTTGACATAGTTTGCGATAAAACGTCGAAGAAAATTTGCTTTCCCCTGTAATAGTTGAAGTTAGGGATTGTGCACAAGGGAGGCAACTGATCTATTGCCTCAACCTTAAGAGGATCGACCATGATCCATATTGTCAAAACTATGAAACCTAAAAGACGACCCGAAATCATGCCAAAAATGCATTTTTTAGGATTCAATCAAATCTGATAGTAGTGACATCGTTCAAAAATTCGTCGAAGGTGCATGTGATGATCATCTCTCTTGCAAGATCATGATGCTATATCATCAAGATAAGGATCTACTATATGTCTAAGGTCATGGAAAGAAAAAGACATGGCCCACTGAAAAGTGGCTCCAACATTCTTCAGGCCAAAAGGTATTTTACGATAAGAAAATGTTCCCCAAAGACATATAAAAGTTGTTTTATGCTGGTTCTCGGGTTTGATCTGAATCTGGTTATATCCCTAGAAACCATCCATGAATGAAAATATCTCACAACCTTCACAATCATCGAGAATATGATCAATGAATGGGGTGGGGAAATTATCCTTTGGAAATGCCTTATTCAAGTCACAGAAGTCCATGCACATGCGAATCATACCCTATTTTTTGTTAACCAGAATGGGTTTTGACACCCATTCCGTCAACTGCACGGAGTAGATAAATCCCACTTTAAGCAGTTTTTCCACTTCAGCCTTAATAACTTCCACTTTTCGAGGATTCACCGGATGAATCTTTTGTCGAACCGGCTTGACGTTAGGATAATTCATTATCTCATGTTCAATGATTCTTGGATCAATGATTGGAATTTCCTTGTAAGACCAGGAAAAAATGTTGTGGAATTCTTTAAACAACTCCTTATAAATGTGAATCTCTTTGGGGAGCAGTTCGCTCTGACGAAAACATTCTCCATGATGCGAGGGGTTCTGGAGATATCAGTAAGGATCATTTAAGCGATACACTCCATATTACCGTCAACGTAAACTATGTGCATAGCCAGAGGATTAATAGGACAAGACCTATCTCTAGTCATACTCAACACAAATTCACCTACCTCTATTCTTCTTAACTCTAGGAGGAAATAAGATCTGTGATGGAGATCATCGTAGGGTTTGTTTGAACTAGTCAATGCCTCATGAATCACCTCATCTAAGGGAAATACCAAGTCTAAAGAATCTATAGTGGTTAGGGAACCTTGAGCCAAAATAGTCTCGAGAACTATATCTAAGTCCTATGTGGGAGTCGTATCGGGGTCGGTTGAAGCTTGCTAGACAATACTGTACGCAACTTTTGCTGTGAAAAAGGGCATGACCATGCTAGGATTCACTGTCCCTTCCATCGAGGCTGATGGGGATGGTAGAGTACACGAATCATGAAAGTAATTCGTATGGAACGACGACACTTGAAAGATTTCAGCCCTAGGCTGGTTCGGGGTAGCCGATATAATCTTGACATCGCCAGAAGGAGGCGGGAAATCAAAAGTACCCATAAATGGTGGACACAAACCAACTCCTACATTGATGATTTTGGGATGAGGGTTATCAATCATCAGAATGGTGGATGCCCCTGAAGAAGGTTCAGGTTGGGGAAGGACAATTGGTCAATGGTCATGATTCAGGCCTCGCGTGGAAACAAAAAGACCCAAAAAACTGTGGCAAGTACTGCATGAATTACATATGTCCAAATCCTTCCTAACATAAGTTTTTAGTTGAGAAGCTCATCGAGCACTTCAACTTCGATGCATGCAACCTTTCCTCCTAAATGTACGGTGAAATAAGGAATGATTCCATGTGGTCTGAAAGAACGACCATCGAAAGTAGTAAGAATAGTAAGTGATGGAGAAAAAATGGGTTGGCCAACGACCTTCCAACACGCCAATGACATCATGCAAGTCAACGTGCCCTCATCAACCATTGTGCGGAAAATATTTCGAGTAAAAGATTTCGTGGGGTGAGCCACTACTATGTGAAACACAACATGGTAAGGGAGACAAGGTTTCAAGTCGATCGTATCAAGCCTAATCGTTCCCATATTACAAGTCTATGTATATCCTAAGGAAGATAATAGAGATTTTCTTTGCGAAGGGAATCTCTGGAGGACCTCCAAAGTAGACATCGCATGGGGGGTTTGTGCCAAATCCTCCACCACAGAATAGTTCTGGGTGGCCCTTTCATTCGGATTATGAGAAGCTTTCTTAAACACCCCTTTAGGGACGCGTGTCATTGCTTCTCCCAATGTCTTCTCGATCTGGAGAGGAATTGTTGGGTTTGTGGATTATTTACCCTTTTCAGCAGACTCTGACATTCCGTAGTCATGTGCCCTTGTTTCTATATAAGTGTCACCTTTCATCATGAAAACATTCATGACTGAGGGATTACTAGAAGACGTGGGGGGTCCATGACTGCCCCCATATGTGCTTGAAGAGGCTTGAGTCATACTTTTCCCATGTGGGAATGGGTTCGTTAGCATAGAAAACTGTTGTTGCGCCAATAACTTCTCAGCCTTTACAATTCAAGGGCACAGGTCAATCGGATGGTCCTTCGTGCAAAGGTTACATAGATACTTTAAATTTATCTTCTTTGTGTTTCCCCTGCCAACATTGTTATTAGGTTTATTATCCCCCTTACCCTTCTTGTTTCACTGTTTTTTCTTTCCTTTAGGTTACTAGTTGGCCTTCGGGTTCACTAACTGCAAACTGTGTATGTTTGACATTTGGGTAGGGGGACCAGCTGAACCAAAGGTTTGGCTAGCCGTTGTCTGTTGTATCGATAATTTTTGCAATTGATTTGACAACTGATCAATGGAATTTCCTTGTGCTAAAAAAAATATACCATCAGCATGTGGTCCATAATTGTTTTTGGCCTTGTAAAGGATGGACCATGGCGCATATAGAAAAATGTCATAGAGTAAGCCAGACAAAGTATATCAATTCATGATGTTCCACTCTCATTATCGTCTCCTCCTCTAAAAACTCTCTTGAAGTTGCAACGTACTTGGATAATTGTTTTACAAAAGATTTCAGGAACCACTCCAGCAGTAAAACCGGTGGGAGTTGTACCTTAATCAAGCTCTTCCATCGTCGCCATTCTCGGATGTGATACGAGATATGATCATCCTTAGTCTACTCAAAGTTGGCTAGCAATTCAGTGTCGACATCGTATCTCATGGGTAGCTGGAAATGGTTTAGGAAAACCATTACCAAGTCGCTAAAGTAAGAATATATTGAGCGGTCGAGGTCAATGTGCCATTTCGTGGCACCCCTGATGCGTTGAAAAAGGTGCAACTATACAGATTCGTCTCACAATGATTTTCACAAGCACCATAGGTTGAAAGTTTTCACATGATCACTTGGATCTTTGCCAAGCTTGCCTTCATATTTTGGAATATTGGAGGGAAACTTAGTTGACATAGGAGGCCAATGTGGATCATGACAAATTGGGTCATTAAGCAACCTTGACAAGTATGGCAGGTGTGATGTTTCCAGAAACGGTAGTTTGGGCTGGGTATTATGTACAGGAAAAAGGGGGCCTATATTTTCATGGGCACTAGGTTTCCAGGAAACATTAGGTTGTTGTATAGGTTTTTGGTAGACACCATGGCCTTGACCAACATAAATAAACTGTGTTTGTCGAGATATCATCAGCTGATTCCCGTAATTGGACGACGAGGGTTGGGTAGGGATTTCTCCCTACTTTGTGTTCCAAATATTATGGAAGGGGTTTCCCCCTGCCGATCCAGTGGGCATAGGTACTGAGCCTTTCCCGTGGTTCCATTGACCATGGAAGGGGTTGCCTCCAGTCAGCATCCCCTACAAGGGAATTGATCCCTTCCAAGGATTCCAAAGTCTGTGTGAGGAGAAAACTCCTGAAATTTCCCCCTATGGAGGAATAGTACCCTGGACAAGATTCTGTTGTCCAAAACCAGGGTTTCCCCCAACCAAGATGACAGCTGACAAAAAGGTGTTATTACCAAATGTGTAGAACAAAGAGAATGACATGGATCCCACAAGCGTGTTATAAGAAAAAGGTCCTATACTTTTGTTACACATGAAATTTTCACACCTAGGTACCTCACCCTAAGTGTCGTAAAGTGTCATATAAGCATCTCATACACCTTGACACCATGGACTAACCTATGTCACAATCCCTAGTCAATGTGGAGGAGGGATATATTACATGAAGGCCAAAATACCAAGTACACATGAATTATTATTAATATTCATGGAAGAGAAATTGATTAAGTGTGAGAATCAAGTGCACATGAACTATTATTAATATTCATGAAAAAGAAAGTAATTAAGTGTGAGAATCCACCTCACATTTGGTTTCCTATTTTTTATGGAAGGTGGAGGATCTCATGGATGGTTGAAATATTTCCTCCTTAAAATCCTTGAGAGATATTTCCTCCCCAAAATCCTTAAGAGATATTTTCTTCCTTAATATCTTAGAGATCCCTTTCTTAGTGGATCTGATGAGAGATCCTCTGCATAGTGGTTAAACCTCCAAATCCTATATAATGAGGGATTTCCATGGAGGAGAGGGGAGAGAGGATCTTAGAGATACCAAACTTATGATCTCATGAGAAGTGGAGGAGAATAATCAATGGAAGTATTGTCATTCTGATCGTGGGGCTTTTGAGCAACGGTTGGACAAGGAGAGCTTGATGAAGCTGCTACACTCACATCTATGGTTGTAAGTTTTCTTCATTATTGTTCTCATTAATACAATCAATGCTTGGCTTGTTTCTTTCAAACTTGTACTTGTTCCATATAAGTTTGTCTGCAGTAGATGGATCTATGTTTTAGCTAATCTCAATAGAGTAGGAGTCTTTTGTACTTTTGTTTGTCTTGTAGGACCTACCAAGGAGCTCAAGATTGAAGCTCATCCTAGACCTTGCAGAGACAAATGACGTTCATAAGGTACACACCTTCCTCCTTATCTTTTGTTCATTAGCTTGACTAGATCTAAAAGAAAGTCAGTGTCCATGTTAAGCACCTTATGTCTTAGATTTAAGGGTCTATCTCTCAAGAGGAGGTCTACCTGTCCACAGGGAGATTTTCCTACAATAACTTCCTGTTCCAAACAAGCTATATTTCTTGTTTAGCCTGATGGGTGGGTAGAAATCACCGTCGAGAAAGGGTGATGGAGGAGGTATATGCCCCCCACCATAAGGGATAGTGTCATAGGATACTAAAGCTCTCCCAATAGACCCTTGCAAGGGAGAGTTGGAGGTCCCTTCCCCCAAACCCATGGTCTGTAAGGTGGAGTAGGTAAGGACGGAGTTTGTATCAAAGTTGGGCATCTTATATGAAAACAGAGGGCCCATCGCACTTTGTGTGAACGAAGCAGTGGTCATCACCGATGACGGTATTATACCACTTCCTTAAGTAGAGGGGGTCGAGACCACTGTTGTCCAGATTGGAGAAGGTGGGTTAGGAGGTGGAATTCCTTCTGTGGTAGCATCCATTAAGGGAGTGTGAGGACTCCCTGACGAAGTAGCATCATATTCTTCCATAACTTCTTGTAAGATTATCTGACAATCGTAAGGTGTTGCCCTCAGAGGGACAACTTGTACCAATATTGGCACCAACGAGTAAGTGATAGGAGGGTTAACTGACCCGAGAGCTTCCTCTCCAAGGTTATAAATAGTGGGTTCGTTCAGATTAGAGTAATCTCCTCTGGGAGCAGGCTTGGGCATAGTTTCCTACGACCCGATTGCTTCAAACAACTCTTGATGTTCAAGTTTTCTCCGTAACAATGGCGGTGGTGGCTCTAATCCAACCAATGACAGGCCCTGAATCCTTCACGACCGACGAAGCTCTTGATATTCCACCTTGGTGAAAATATCAATGACACAATAAGGATTTAACTAACATTTAAAACCAATCACACACTAGAAAAATTCATGTAAGATAAATCAAGAAAACCACTATTTAATTGGAAGAACAGTTACACTAGCCAACACTAGAGAAACTTACTGGTGCAAGTGCAACTTGAACACGAAAGCCCCCTGTAAAGTAGATAGAGAGGTAGTGGGGGGGCCCAGAGGGCCCATAGTGATAATAGTGGAGGTCATTCAATGTAAGGTGGACTAGGTCCACTATATTATTAAATAAGGCCCACTATGGTAGTTAGATATAATAAATGGGTAATTAGATAT
>ML776633.1:78902-209068 GCA_009831015.1 Picea engelmannii | reverse complement strand
TATATAAAGGGGTTCAAGCAATGTAATGAGACATGAAGAGAAGTATTATATTTGGAGCGGTAGCTCAATAGGAGGATGCCCCCTCGAAGAGGCAAGTGAACAGGAGAGGATCCCTTCCATAATAGGATCCATTGTATGGTGTTACCCTACCTCAAGGGTTTGATGGTAATAAAGGGGATTTTGCATATTGTTCTTGTATATCTATTGTGGTGTTTTTGTATTCAACTATTCAGGTTCTTAACACACCCTCTAGGTATACTCTGTGAAGTGTGACCCAACATCTGCCCTAGGTACCATGGTATACCCCTACAGTCACCTGTGGAAGTCCCTAAAATAAAATAAACTAAGTTTCCATCTCGCGAACAATCACCAGGAAGGTACAGTCGACAGTCGGGTGGACCACAATGAGTAGGATAACAATTCTGAAACCTAACGAGGGTATCAAAAGCAAGTGTTCTAGAAGACATTTGAGGATATCGAACGGATTAGAGGTCCATGAAGATCCGTAGGAAAATGCAAGCGATAGTATCCCACGACAGATCCTCAATATGTGTTCCCCACTATGTTTAGTCCTGCTTTGGAGGGGTTATCTCCACTTTCTTTCCTCACACGACCTCTTTTTTATCCCCTTTGTTAGAGGGGGGTCCCGGATAAATTTCACGTCATTGGACTTTAACACTCCCAAGCTCTGACTTTGATATTTTTTTAAAATCCTTGAAGAGTTTCCTCTCCAACCTAATTCAAGGCTCTAACCCTAAACTAGTTGATTGACCCTACAAACAAAAAGTCTAATAAATTTTAAATTTAGCATTCATTTTAAATGGCTTGTTTTAACTCAAAGGACATGGAAGTGAAACTAGTGATGTTTAGGAGAGACGAAAAAGAGGAGAAATAAAAAAAACTCTGAAAGAAAAATTACTTCTAGAAAAATAAATATTTTCAACTAGATCTTTGTAACCAACTTTTCATAACTAACTTGTTTTTAAGATCTTTAAAAAGAAGACCTAAAACGAAATTTCCACCCGACTACGAGATACTTAAGTTCTAAGAAATCAATAAAGAACTTAAAAATAAACTGTTTTTCCTTTCAAATAAAATAACTAACCCTAACTACTTTACCAAACTAAGAATGAAAAATCTTTTTCTTTTTTGGAAATGCTTTAAACAAGAAAAACTTGAAATAAATATGTTTTTCTCCTTTCTTTAAAGAAAATTAAAGGTGGAAAAGAAATACAAGACAAGACTGAAAATGACCTTTGGCCAACTGTGGATCACAGGGAATCACTTAAGACACCAAACAGGCCGATCAAAAAATTCAAAGACTCACCTAAAACCCTTTCAGAAGTAAACACAAGAAATATTCAAAAAGATGAGCAAACTGACATCTAACCCAAGCTTTGACTATAAAAACAGAGGCACTGAACTCTGTCAAGAGACCCTAAGAAGTAAAAACCTCAATCAAAGAAGAGGTTGACTTCCTCTTCTTAAACATAGTCCCTTGAACTAGGTACGCTACTGATTCTTAAGAAACCTATACATGTACACAGATTGTCTATAAAGAAGGGCGAGTATGCATGCATGCTAACCCACAACAAGCCGCGTACACCTCTGTACTTATTTAAAAAAGAAATAAGATCGACATATTGACAAGGCAGGGAGAACTGGTATGGCACCAAGAGCTTACCAAACCCCTTAAAATACTCAACAGACTCAACAGAAACTCGAAAGGTACATAAACCAATCCGACACCCAAAAAATCCCCTAAAACCCTAGAGGCATCCCCAGTATGGTCGCCAGTTCTGCTAGAGTGTGAAAAAACCCCTTAAGACTACACTAGTGTTGAGAATGTAGGAAGATCACAACCGTCTAAAAGTATCCTACTTCTCTAACTACCCCAAACATACAACAGGATTATACAAGAAAATAAAAATGAGAAGGATCAGGTAACTGTACCTCTACTCTACATCTGGTGATGATTCTTTCATGCTCGATAGCTTCGCTGAGTGCAAGCATCCTCCCAAGGTTTTCCTTCATTCAAAGATAGATAAACAAAAATATACAAGCATGAAATTCATATACAAATAAGGGTTAGATGTTAGAATATCAAAACATTAACCATTAACAACATTCAACAAGTCATGATTTGGGATAGTAAAAGTACTTATTTTTATTGATAATACAATGATTACTTACAACCAAAGCCAGCTACTTCTCCATGAACCTGGTCTGGGCTCATCTTCACCAAGCTCCAAGTGCACCTCTTTTTGGCTTCTCCTCTCAACCTTCATATCTCTCTTGGGAAATGAATGGGTTTCTGATGAAGGAAGAAGGGATAATTGGGGATGCAAGGGAAATTCTCACAAAAGGGGCTGCAATTACTTGGGGCAAAGAGGGGATGTGAAACGGGCAGAGTTTCATTGTTCTTATGTATAGATGTGGAATGAGACCCAAAAAACTCCTTTTATATGGAAAAATGATGGTTATTCCATTGGGTGATGGGATATAGGCAGTGGATTAGGTTGGAAACTACCCAATAGCCCGCAATCTTAACAAATTCCTTGCAAATTTTTATTTTTTGCAACTTTTGCAAGTATATGCAGGATGTAGTGGTGCAAAATGCATACATATGCGAATTGTAGTGGTGAAACAAGCGTATGTATGCGGGAAGTAATGGTGTAGGGCACATACATCTTCAAAAAATGGGTTTTTTAGAAGAGAAACTCAATGATGGCTTGGAAAAAAATGTAAGTAAGAGGGAAAAAGGCCAAGTATGCATGTGTAGAGAAATTTAGGGCTATAACAGGACCTACAATCAATCTTGGAGAATATTTTTTCATCTTTCAGCTGATCAAAGAGGTCATCAATCCTTGGCAAAGGATACTTATTCTTCACAGTTACCTTGTTCAACTGCCTAGAGTCAATGCAAAGTATCAATGTCCCATCCTTTTTCTTCACAAATAAAACTGGGGTACCCCAAGGTGACACACTTGGGTGTTTATACCTCTTCTTCAAGAGCTCTTCAAGTTGCATTTGGAAATCCTTCAATTCTGGTGTACTCATCTTGTATGGAGTCTTGGATACTGGAGTTGCTCCAGGAATCAAATATATGAAAAAATCAATGTCTCTCTTAGGACGTAATATTGGTATTTCCTTAAAAACATATTCAAACTCTTTTAGGAATGCATGATGTTCAATATTTGACACCTTATATTTAGGTGTCTCTTCCATATGTGATGCAAATATTTGACACCCTTTTTTGTAACATTTCTTTAGCTACAATGATGAAATTTCTCTGATGGTTACTTCCCTGGGAATTCTTTTCACTTTCCTTAGGTTTTCTTCCTCATCCAAGTAAGTAAATTCCTTGTTATGATAGTCTAGGACAACATGATGTTAGTATAACCAATCCATCCCAATTATACAGTCATAGGAACCTAAATGCAAGATGTTCAAATCTTCCCTGGTGTTCAGTCCATTCATGCCCATGAGACATGACTTAACCATTTCATTAAACTTTATTTTCTCTTTGGTAGCTGGCCGCACCAGCCAAGATTTTCCATGCTTGCTTCTTGGGAAATGAAAACTTTCCACCATCTTAGGATCTATATAACTATGAATAGCTCCTGAATCAATTAAAATAGAAATGGTTTAGTTGTTGATCATACCTTTCCACTTTAATCATATGTGACTAATACTATTCTTGTTTGTTGTCTAGGGATGCATAGATCCTTGTTACATTTATGCCCATGTCCTCCACTATTTCATCTTGTTGTACATTATGAATAGTCCTCAATTTTTCAACTCTCTAAGGATAATCTATGAACATATGATCCCCTTTACAACCACATTGAATTGGTGGTTTCCTTGACCTTTGATCCCATGTCTCAATCGTTCTAGGTTCTATAGAAGTTGGTTGTCCTTGAGGATTATTACTGAAGAATGGTGTCTTAGTTCCCTTCTTCCTCTGATCCATCTTGAATTAATTTTTACTTACCAAGATTTTTGGAAACTTGGCCTTGATTTTTGCTGATCATATAAGAATTTAGCTCGCCTTATGGTCTCCTCCAATGTCTTGGGATCATCATACTATATTTTTTCACTAATGAGTGATGGAAATCCACTCAAATACCTCTAAATATTAACTGTCTCATCCTTGATGAAAGAAGCATACTTCAAAAGTTCTAAAAACCTTCTCTCATATTCATCTATGGTCATACTTCCAAGATTGGGTTCAAAGAAATCTTTCATTTTCTTGTCATGGTATCTCTTAGTCAAGTATTTCTTCTGAAAATACTTCTTGAATTCCCTCCAAGTAGCACTTTTCTCTTTAATGTGTTGCACCTGCACAAGATGATCCCACCACATGGATTCCTTTCCCTTGAGTTTATAGATGGAATATGTACCTTCTGAATGAGAAGAATAATTATGTAATTGAAAATAATTTCTCATGCCCATCAACCATGTCTCTGGATATTCATCCTTCTTGTGCTCACCATCAAATGTAGGAGGTTTGATGTTGTTCATTTATCCTCGTAGCTCATCCACCCCATACCTCTTATGATTTCTGACAGGGATGTAATTGAGTTGTTGTGTTCCCTCTTATTATAATTCCTTGGGGAGTGATGATGATGTTTGATAGCATTTCTTGCTCTTCTTTTCTCATCAGGAGACCTGTGACTTCCTTATTTTCTTGATCCACTCTCCTTATCTAATTTATTTTATATTTTGTTCAAGCTATGCATTAACTTCATGTTGAAGTCCTCTTATTGCTCCTTGGATCTCATAATCCTTTCATTATTATATTTATAGCTTTGGACATCCTTCTACAAATTTTTAATGGTCTCTACCATATTCATGTTTTCATCCCTTCCTTCTCCATGTTCCTTCAATGCCCAAATGGACATCCATCCCTCTGATCTCATCTTCCTATATGTAAGTACCCCGTGCATCTTATATTCCTCTAGACTGTGTGTTGATCCTGATCTGATCTATATATTTTTAACTCTGCAAAATGTGCAGCCAACAAAACTTTGTCAGGTTAACTGACTCAACAATTTCATGAAAAATATGAACCATTCTAGTTCAATAATATATCATATATATATATATATATATATATATATATATATATATATATATATATATATATATATATATTTATTCCAATCTCATGAAAATTTGATTTCCCATATCAATTTTTTGGGTGAATAATTATATTCTACTATCCAACACTTGCTCCCACGCTCAATTCTGAGTCTTGAGCAGAAAGTTATGGTTATTTGAAAATTGCCAATTAATTTTTTTGTTCACACTTCAACTTGGCACAACTCTGTTTTGTAATTATGCATTTTGCACCTAATATATTGGAGTTTTTGTAGGATCTCAATTGGATTTATTAATATACATATTTTGGATAGTCAGTCCAAGTTCCACCTCTTTTTGGGTTATGGGCTGCTAGTTATAGCCTTCTGAAGTCCTAGGCCAATTCATGTTTTTGGTTTGGAGTGCTATAGGTACCTTCTTTGCCATCTTAAAAATTTTCAACATGCCCATATGATGCAAACCCCCTACCTTAGTAGGGTCCACTGACCTCCCGATCTTTGGATCGCTTTCTTCCCTGAGACGAAATGGCTCTTCGGGCTCCTGCTGGAACCCTTTGAACGAATCCACGGGTCCCTTCATCCTCTGGCATAGGCCTTGAGAAATCTGCAGGCTCACATTTCAGTGCTCTTCTCTATTCTGAACCAACACACCTTTCGCGTTTTGGGGTTTCGGGACTCTTGCATGCGAGCTCTCTCAGGCTCCTTGTCTTTCTAACTTCCGATATCCAAAACGCCAAAAAGGGATTAAAAAATCTGGATCGCCTCTTAGCCTCTGTCCATGTGACTACCACTCCGTGAACAAACAATTAATGACAAAGTGTTACCGACCTTTTGCGATTCAATATTTCGCAATTCTGGCTGCAACAATTTTTGGCCCTTCCAATTCCCGGGTCCCGGACTGGCAAAATCTACCCATGACCACGATCCACTTTTCGGGATTTCGAAATTCATGATTTTACGATTCTAGCTGTAGACAGTTCTTGGTCCTTCAACCTCTTGGGTCCCGAAATGCCAAAATACTACCCCTTGAGAAAACCTTTTGGGGTTTTCCCTAAACCTTGACCACTCACCACGTGCCTCCTTGATGAACGGTCCTAATGCTTTCACAATTTTGTGAGCTAGGACTTCTTGTCTCATGACTCCTTCTCCTTGAACTCCTGGTGTCTGAAACGCTAAAAAGGACTTGGATCTTTGACACCTATCCTAAAAAATGGATGGCCTTGATGCTCTCGGAACTTGACGAGTCCTCTTCCCTCTACTGTTACGAGGATTAAACCCCTCCCACCTCCTTCCAGATCTGATGGCTATCGGTCCCTGGTGCTAGATCTGACGGCCCAGATCCTTTTTCCTGTGCACCTCCCAGGGACTCAACCCTATGCATGTATCCTTGATCCAGCGGCTCTCAGACCACTGCACTCTAGATCTGACGGTTGGTACGATTTCACAAACCGGGAGTTCGCGATGTAGTGACTCCAAAATCCCTTGCCGCTCCAAACTTCGAACTCTGAAATAGTGAAATTCAATGCCTTAGAGTGTTGGAAGACACTTGGCCTTAATCTCCTCGCTTTTCTGCAAGATCCAACAATTCTCGCAACTTCGACACTTCTTCCACGAAGTGTCTCCACTGTCCATACAGTTCCTCCCCCGGGGTGCTTCTAAGCACTTGAATCCCTCACAACTTGGTGCAATTTTAGAGCTCTTGGGGTTTCGACACTTCTCCATGAAGTGTCTCCATTGTTTGTTTCATCTACTCTCCCGCGCGATGTCCCAGAGGTTAAAATCTGTGCACCTTCGCCTAATTCAACGGTTTTCATGTATTGGCGCAAGATCTAATGGCTCAAATCTGTCTTCCTTGAGTGCTCTCCTCCTGAGATTTCTTGGCTTTTTGACTTAGAAGATTTTCTAAGTCTCGAAGGTCTCGAACTTCGACTCTTCCTCTTGCGAGCCTGGCTCCTTTGGGACTCATCTACGTTATAGAAACACTATCCCTCCTGAGCTTCGTCATCCCGGAGATTTACTCCTGTGCACACCTTGCATTTGAAGATCTTGAATAAATCAGATTCAAGAATTTTTATTGAAAATAAAACTCCTTACGCCCACCTGGCATTGTCCTGCTCGATGCACACCTTGCAGAGCCTACAGAGTATTCAACAATCTTGAGAGTGTCTTCTCTTCGACACTTCTCTTTTCTCAGAACTTGAAAGAGTTCCTTCTATGCACACTTGCACCAACTCAGTGCCCTCCTGGCGGAGTTCTCCAAAATCCTCAGTGATTCTGTCTTCTTGCCAAACTCAAAAGAGAGTTCCCTTCTGTGTACTCCTTCCACCTCTACTGATGAAGGTTCAACGCTATCCCTCTTGAGATTTCCTGAGGTTGTCTCACCTCTGTCAACACAGACCTTGCAGACTATGTGAACTCCTTACACTTGGAAACTCCAAGACAAGAAGAAATTGAAACTTATGCAATGCTTCACCAATTATACATTTAAAACATGAAATTCATAAAAACATGTAAACGTCAAACACACAGTGTGAAAGAAAAAGTTCTTTTCTATTAATCTGTATGTCTATACAAATGTTTACAAAGGATGGATTGTAACAAGTCTCATCTCCCTCTCGAGACCTTTGTTCTCTGGTCTCTCCTCCTAACTCTCTACTCTAATTTCCTCATTACAAAATGAGGTCTCCCATGATCTTATCCTCAACCACCGTCTCTAAGTTATCGCTATCACCGAGCGGCTCCTATGGCTACATTACATAAATGGATGTCCAGTCCTGACTATGTTCTAGACTTCCTGCAGGCAACCATTAATGGAAACCTCAACCACTACTTGTACAAAGGTGTGATCTGGCATTAAAATCCTTACAACATTTATTGAAATTTTGAATTTCAAAATTGAGAGGGTTGTGCCTCTCCCTTTCTCCATTAAATGAGTGTTGGATGTGTTGGCTAGATGGAACGCTGCTGACATGGAGCGATTCTCCTACATCATAATCCTCAGCTGGAAAAATCATGATCTCCTCTTCTCCGGTGTTGAAATCCACCTAGATCCCAAACTTTCCCTTGGAACAGTCCATCTGCTCCTCTACTTCGTTGTTGTTGTTGTTTCTACCCTGCTGCTCTTGCAGGCTCTCTTCTGCTCAACTTCTCATTGTTGGTAGTCTCTGTTGCTGAACTCAACATTATCCTTCTATTTTCTTCAATTACCTCATCCAACTGCTCCAGTGGCTGGCTCTTTGTATACAGTCTTCTCTACTGCACTTCTTCCTCCTTATCAGTGGGAAGATCTACCTGATCTCCCATGCGGTCTTTATTTACCTTTGTGGCACTGAGTGGCCACTCTATTGCAAACACCAATTCTGCAGTCTCCTCACTGAGCTGCTTCTCAGATTCTTCTTGTGACAGTTCTTCTGCTGCCATTTCTCCTGCTAGCATACTTCCAACTTTTTCCACTTCTCCTGGGGTTGGTATGCTCCACTACCTTCTTCCAACTTAGCCTATTGGATGTGCAAGATTTTCACCATCAACCTTCTTTCCAGGGCTTCCAATTCTTCACACAAATCAATAAAATACGTGTTGTCTACTTCCTCTTCTGCTACAGGCTTCAGTGCGGTAGTCATCTCCTATTCAGCTTCCTGGCTGAAAATTTTGAACATTTTGGTTGAATGCTCTTCTTCTCCTGTAGGGGTAAACATCAGTGTCTACTCCATTTCTTCCTCTTCTTTGACAGTCTCTGCTAGCTTTTCTCCTTCTATTGGTTCATCTACAACACCTTTGTTGGCCTCAACTCGACTATGTGGTAGTAATACTCGAATTCCCCAATCATCAGAATGCTCTTCTGATCCTCCTCCTGGATGGTGTAAGTTTTTAACTTGTCATCATATTCATTCACATGGTCTGCAAAACCACATGAATATTCACTTATCATCACTCCTTGCTAACCTGAACTCACTCCTGAGTTCCTGAGACTTTCAGACAACCTCACTTCTTTTCCCCTACCCACCTGGCAATTTGGGAATTTTTTGTTGCCCACCTGGCAGTTTATAAGATACTTTGTTAATCTCATACCATTGCCCACCTAGCAATATGAACTTACATGGTTGTCCTCCTAATAGTCTATGAGATCCTCCAATGATCTCATCTCATTGCCCACCTGGCAATTCAAAAATTCATCCCTGCCCTCCTAGCAGTTTATGAGATCTGAAACTGATCCCTCTTCCTCATCACTGAGGCTTTCTCTAACTTCTGGCTCACAGATGCAAACCAACTCTATGTCACTGAGGGTTTGAGCATACCTAAGCCACTTACTCAACTCTTGTTGCTATTTCTTGGCCAACAACGTTTGAACAAGCCATTTGGCTTTCCTGTTCAGAGGCCATTCGTACCTCCAATTTACTTTTGCTTCCTGCTACATCTTCAATGTCAGTTGTTCCATTCTTGCTCTTATATCAATGATTTCTTTGTCAATCTCTGCTTTACTCATCTTTTGGTGGTCTCCTCTTCCACCACACTCACGACCTTCAGTAGCCATTTCCATCTTTCACCTGCCCTCTTGGCAAGCATATGGATCACTCTACATCTGAGAGAATCTCCATGTTCTCCTATAACTCACCTGGTTGTCTACCATTTCTTGCACACCTTGAAACAATCACCACAGAGCATCAACACTTTGTCTTCCTTGCACACTTTTTGCTCTGATACCAATTGATGTGAGACCCCTACCTCAGCAGGGTCCGCTAAACTCTCAGTCTCTGGATCACTCTCTTCCTTGAGCCAAAATGGCTCTTTGAGCTCCTGCTGGAACCCTTTTAATGAATCCACAGGTCCCTTCATCCTCTGGCATATGCCTTGAGAAAACCTACACGCTCACCTTTCAACACTCTTCTCTGTTCTGAACCAACACACCTTTCACATTTCGGGACTCCTGCATGCGAGCTCTCCCAGGCTCCTTGTCCTTCCAACTCTCGGTATCTGAAACGCCAATAAGGGCTAAACGAATCTAGATCGCCCCTTAGCCTCCGTCCACGTGACCACCACTCTTTGACCATAGACTTAATGACAAAGTGCTACCAACCTTTCACGATTCAGGATTTCGTGATTCCAGCTGCAACGATTTTTGGTCCTTCCAACTCTCGAGTCCTGGAATGCCGAAATCTACCCGTGACCAAGGTCCACTTTTTGGGATTTCAGAATTTGTGATTTCGCGATTCCAGCTGTAGATGGTTCTTGGTCCTTCAACCTCCCAGGTCCCGAAATAACAAAATACTACCCCTTGAGAGAACCTTTCGGGGTTTTCCCCGAACCTTGACCACTCACCATGTGTCTCCTTGATGAACAATCATGATGCTTTCACAATTTCGTGAGTTGGGACTTGTCTCATGACTCCTTTTCCTCAAAATCCTAGTGTCTAAAACACTGAAAAGGGCTTGGATATTTGACACCTGTCCTCCAAAATGGATGGCCCTGATGCTTTTGGGACTTGATAAGTCCTCTTCCTTCTGCTGTTATGAGGATTAAACCCCTCGCACCTCCTTCCGGATCCGACAACTATCGGACCTTGGTGCTAGATCTGATGGCCCAGATCCTTTTTTCTATGCACCTCCCAGGGACTCAACCTTGTGCACGTATCCCTGATCCAGCAGCTCTCAGGCCACCACACTCTATATTCGACGGCTGGCGTGATTTTTCAAACTGAGAGTTCGTGATGTAGCGACTCCAAAATCCCTTACCACTCTAAACCCAGAACTCCGAAATAGATAAATTCAATGCCTTAGAATGTTGGAAGACACTTGTCCTTAATCTCCTCGTTGTTCTACAAGATCCAACGATTCTCGCAACTTCGAAACTTCTTCCACGAAGTGTCTCCACCGTTCATATGGCTCCTCCCCATGGGTGCTTCTAAGAACTTAAATCCCTCGCAACTTGGTGCAATTGTAGGGCTCTTGGGATTTCGACACTTCTCCACGAAGCGTCCCCACCATCCATTTTAGCTGCTCTCCTGCATGACCTCCCATAGGTTAAACTTTGTGCACCTTCACTTGATCCAACGGTTGTCGGGTATTGGTGCTAGATCTGATGTCTCAGATCTGTCTTCTTTGCATGCTCTCCTCCTAATCTTTCTTGGCTTTTTGACTTAGAAGATTTTCTAAGTCTCAAAGGTCTCAACCTTCGACTCTTCCTCTTGCGAGCCCGGTTCCTTTGGGTCTCAATTGAGTTATAGAAATGGTGTCCCTCCTGAGCTTCGTCCTCCCAGAGATTTACTCCTGCGCACACCTTGCATTCAAGGATCTCGAATAACTTAGATTCGAGAAGTTTTCTTGAAAAGAAAACTCCTTATGTCCACCTGGAGTTATCCTTATCAATGCACACCTTGCAGAGCCTATAGCATATTCAAAAATCATGTGAGTGTCTTCTCTTCGACACTTCTCTTTTCTTAGAACTCAAAAGATTTCCTTCTGTGCACACTTGCACCAAATCAATGCCCTCTTGGCAGAGTTCTCCAGAATCCTCAGTAATTCTGTCTTCTCACCAAACTCAAAAGAGAGTTCCCTTCTGTGTACTCATTGCAACTCTGCTGATGAAGGTTCAACGCTATCCCTCTTGATCTTTCCTTAGGTTGTCTCACCTCTTTCAACACACACCTTGCGGACTATGTGCACTCCTTGCACTCGGAAGCTCCAAGACAGGAAGAAATTGAAACTTATACAATGCTTCACTAGTTATGCATTTAAAACATGAAATGCATAAAAATATGTAAACATCAAACACATAGTGTGCATAAAAACTGCTTTTCTATTAATCTTTATGTCTATACAAATGTTTACAAGGGCTGGACTGTAACAAGTCTCACCTCCCTCTCGAAACCTCTCTACTATGGTCTCTCCTCCTAACTCTCTACTATAATTTCCTCATTACAAAATGAGGGCTCCCATGAGATTATCCTCAACCCCCGTCTCTGAGCTATCACTATCACAGAGCAGCTCCTACGACTACATTACATAAATGGATGCCTAGTCCTGACTACATCCTGGCCTTGCTGCAGGAAACTATTAAAGGAAACCTCAACCACTACTTGTACAAAGGCATGTTCTGGCATTAAAATCCTTACAACATTTATTGAAATTTTGAATTTCAAAATTGAGAGGGTTGTGCCTCTCCCTTTCTCCATTAAATGTGTGTTGGATGTGCTGGCTGGCTGGCAAGCTACTGACATGGAGCGATGCTCCTGCATCACCATAAATTTAAGTTATCTCTAGGACTATCTTCTACGGTTCAATATCTTTCCATTAACTGATCCTATGCCTCAATCTGATTCCAGAGTCTAAAGTTATGGCTCTTTGAAGTTAGTTGGGTCTTAAAATTTACCCTCCACTGTTTGTCCTGGAACTTTCTCATAAAAGATCTGTTTGACGAACTATTTACACCATTAGAAAGCTCTCTTCGTGCTCTTTTATTTTATTTGTAGAGACCTAGTGTACCTTGGGTAATTACACTCTGTTCTAAGGGTTTTTGAGTAGCTAAAAATGATGTTAAGGGCCTCAAAATGCACTGCAAAAATATGACCTTCAAACAATATAAAATGTTGCGGAAATTCGTTGGTTTTTTGTTGTTGTTCACCTTCCAAACTACTTCGTACACACAAATTTCAACCTATACACCAATATTTAGCATGCGTAGAAATACCATAAGGTAATTCATTTTCTGTGCAGCTATAACCACTGTGTATCACTTCTTTGTCGCGCCAATAAATGAAACACACTACTTTTGTGTCATGCACCAATATCTACCGTGCAAAATTTTGGTTCTTGCACTAATACCTATTGCGCGCAATATTTTTTTCTGTCCCGCACAATTTTTTGTGTCATGCTCTAATATTCCGCACGCATTTCACTCTACATGTTGCACCATGCCAAATATAGTATAACCCCACCGTGCACCAATACTCTCTGCACACCATTAACTAAATTGTCACGGGACAACATAAACCCACATCGTGCATGCACCAACAAAATTCCTCTGCGCTTTGAAAATATTGCGAACACCATGCATGCCATTATTATGCGTGTGCACACTGCATGCCAGTATTACGCATGCATCACTCAATCTACACTGCGCAGTGCTAAATTTAGCACGCACTCCTGCACGTCAATATTTTTCCGTGCTATGCCAAATTTTAGTGCGCACAACCGCATGCCAAAATTTTTCTGCACGACACCAAATTTTAGCGCACACACCCACATGCCAATAATTTTATGCTTGGCGCCAAATTTTAGTGCTCGCACCCCGATGCCAATATTTTTCTACGCAGTGCCAAATTTTAGTGCACACGCCCGCATGCCAATATTTTTTCGCGTAACGCCAAATTTTAGCGCGTGCCCGCACACCAATATTTTTCCGCACAGCGCCAAATTTTATCGTCGTGCCCGTGCGCCAATATTTTTCTGTAAATCACAATTTTCACTATGCAACATGAATTTTTAATGCACCCAAGAGAAAACATTCATTTTTATGCACATCAATTCCTCTTGAATTCCGCTGCAGAAATTGGGCCTTTTTTTTTCCTAACTTTTTCCCCAATTTTTACCATAGACTTTCTGCAACTATGAAATTTTTTCAATTTCACCCTGATAACACCAGTTCAACCTCTACAACAACAAATCATTGTGGCTTGACATTTCTGGAGTGGATTTTTCCCAAACTCAATCCACAAATTGAAAATTTTAATTACTAATCTCGCTCCATTTGTCATGGCTTCACTGTAACTTCAAATTCTACCAATTCCATGTCTGAATTTGCTAGAACATATATTAAATCAAGAATATCTCACCACATGACAAAATTGATAAATTTTCCCATGAGTTTAACAACAAAAATTGTGGCTTTTTCCCAATACCGTGCAATTGCATCTATTTTTTTTTTTAACCATGGATGCTTCGTAACATGAAATTTGGCCACTTCGAAATCAATCCTTTGTGAAATTTCACTTCAAATCAAAATTTCTCGACCCATCCAGGCTGAGTGTTGAAAACGTATCTTTAATACCATATTGTATCAACCCCGACCACCCATTCCAGGCCATGCTACCTCCATAAAACACTTTCATTCTCTGATACCATACGGTAACATACCCAACATCCAACTAAGCTATGCCACATAAGTTTTTTGAATTGCAAGAAATTAAAACATATACACATAGAACTCTTGCAGAACCTTATATATAAGTGCAAACATAATAATACATTTTGTAAATTCATGGGTTCATATTGAAATAACAATAAGAATATACATGCAACATATAAAAGCAATACCATAAATATAAAGAAAGTTATAAAATGCACATAGGATAAACCCATAAAACAAAACACATAAATAATAATGCAACATGTAATTTATCACACGATTGACACTTATCTTCATAATAATATCACTAAATGCATGCATAACTTCCACAAATCTCCCATCCTTAGACAACATTGCTCATCACTCTCAGCAGTGGGTCTTCCCCGAGCCAGGGCTAAAATCCACATGGGTAAAGGGATTCCTAACCAGGATAATTAATCATACACAACAGGAAAAATTCTGTCACAGGTTCCATTTCAAACTAACAACCTACAATACCTCATTCCTCACATGCCTGTCCCACCCTAGGAAGGTTTCCCCTTCTCTGCTCAACATTCCTTTGACTACCCCATTTCCTTTTCAAGCTTTAGCAACAGGCCGAACAAGAAGTCTCAGAGCCCTGTAGATGTAGTTTAGCACCTTCAGAAATCAATTCCCATCAATTCTCTCACCTTGAGAGATTTTGCACGAGCCTGAAAACCCACCTCTTCAATATCCCACGAGCCTCACAACCCTCTTATTTAGTCTAGCTTCCAATCTAACTAGGTACACAAATAGGTATGGGTACGGATACAGGTTCAGGTACAGTGAAAAAAAGGTACGAAGACAACTGAGTGAGTGAGTGAATTCTCCTGGAATCATTGAATGGGTGACTGAATGATGGGAAAATGAACTAATTCCAAAATATATGTATGCATGTTCCCAACTTGACACTTGCCATGTTGGGAGCTACTTTGGCCCACTTGTCCCCAACCTTAGAACTTAGGATAAAATAATTTTCCATGCTTTATACTTTAAGTGTTTGAGTTACTTCACACACACCTAGGATTTATTTTTACTAAGGTTTTTCCTTGTTTATTAGTCATAATTAGTCATTATCCAGTCTCCTATACTTTAGGGGAGAATATTCCACCTTGAGATTATTCTCTTTCAGTTGACACTTCAGTTTGACTAGTTGAGTTGAGTTTAGATGTTGTATTGGTTTTGTCACCATGCAACATTGGGATCATCACCAGCTAATGTGCCATTTCCTTTGGATAATCACCATACTAGAACATTACCCTTGACTCCCTGATATACTCCTCACTACTCTTTGTTTAATCAGTTAGTTGAAGACTAGTTGACTAATTAACTCATCTTGGTGGAAGACTTGGAAGTCCACTCCCGTAACTGTCTAAGAGACTAGACTAGGAGGAAGTTCACTCCTATAATTGCTGGTGTGTGTCCATATCACTCTATACCACCACTATGGCACATTAGTTTTCCTCTAGTGCGCACTCATTGAGTTATACAAAGTATATCATGTGTAAATTATTTATTATTCTAAACGATTAATGAGAATTCTTTCATTCTTTCTCTCCTTCTTCTTCTTTCTCAAATTCTCTCTGCAAATGTGTTTATTATTGTTTAGATATATCTATTTTGTGCATTTTCAACACATTTACATGGTATCAGAGCTGGAGGAATGATAAGCAAAATCTACACAAATTTTTTTTTGCAGGTACAAAAGATTGAAGCCATCGGAAAGGTGGATTTCCAAAAAGAATTCATTCTTACACCTTACAAATATTTTGCATGGAAGGATAAAATAGCCATACATATTCGAACCATAGGGTTGTACAGGATAACCTTGAATACAAATAAAGAACCAACATCATCCATAGAAAAATCCAAGTATTTAAATTGCATGGATGAAGCCCTCAGAGCAATTTACAGTCTTATTTCTCCTGATCTCCTTTTTCACATATCTTCAAGTAAGAATCCAAATGAATCCTGGACCACCTTGGAAGGGATCTATGGAAAACAATATGAGATGAGGGGACACAATCTAGAGGTGAAATTTCTCACATTGGATCTAAAAATCTTCGACAATATCCAAGATTTCTTTACAAAATTCAAGGATTTACTGTCGCAACTCAAAGCTTGTGGGGTTGATAAATGTAAGGAGGAGAAACAAATGGTTCTTACCATTCTCTCCAAACTTGGTCCTAAATTCTCTGTATTTTCATCCACATTCCATTCTATCATATTCACCTCTGGAGCCACCTAGAAGATGCCTTCTCTTGAGGACTTTATTGAATCCATGACACAATAGAAAACCAAGCTCATCAACATGGGCATAATCAAAGGCCCAAGGGCACATGCACTCACTATGAAATATGGAATCTAAAAATATCACAAATCTAAAGATAAATATCAATGGAAATCTCATGCACATCCAAAGAAGGAAGGGTACACAAATCCCTTCATCGAAGCTTCTGGATGCAAAGGCGAAAAGGGAAGAAAAGAGGAGAAATGCACATATTGTCACAAAGGATTCCATCTAGAATCTCCATGCATGAAAAATAAAATAGATCTAATGTCTCAACTAATTCAAAAAAACAACCTTGGATATCGCATCCACAAGGGTTCCAAGAAGAAGAAGCCAGAACATCTGAATCCCAAGAAAGGCAATTCTAGTAATGCCTTGATTGCCATCAAATCCTCTCTAGATGCTTGGATCATAGATTCAGGAGCATCACATCACATGGCTACATCAAAAGAAGTATATTCTTCATTGGATGCATGAAAAGGTTCTCCTATTCTGATGGGGGACAACTATTCTGTCGAAGTCACCGACAAAGGAAGGATTGAACTCACCAATGGAAGCTTCGATAATGTGTTGCACATTCCCAAACTTTTTGTCAACCTTCTCTCCCTATATAAGATGAAAAATTATGGAAGTGAAAATAAAGTCATATTCACACCAAATTTCATGGACATATATAACATGCAAACCAACTCCAGGGTTGCTACCAGTGAGGTAAATCATCAGTCTAGATTGTATACATTTTCTGAATTCATTGAAACTAATTCTACTTTACTGCTTACTCATGCTAATGAAAGTAGTAGGATATGACATGAAAGGTTTGGACATTTTAATTTTAGATACATGCAACAAATTAGAAAGAAAATATTGGTTGATGGTCTACCAGACATCCATTTCTCCAAGGGAGTATGTGAGGGATGTGTTCTCAGAAAACACCCTCACGAGAAATTCGACAAAGGAAAGTCTCAGAGAGCTTCTGCACCTTTATATCTGATCCATAGTGACCTTATGGGTCCTTTTATGCATCCATCCATAAGAAAAGTGAGGTTTTTTCTCACTTTTGTTGATGATTTCTCACATTGTACATGGATCTAATTTCTCAGGCAAAAATCCGAGGTCTTTCAACACCTCGAAGATTTCAAATCCCTAGTTGAGACACAGTCCAAAAAGAAGATCAAAGTTCTCCGAACTGACAATGGGGTAGAGTATGTAAATCATGAGATCCATAATTTTTTCCATGAGGTAGGGATTCAATTACATCGCATGGTTCCCTATACTCTACAACAAAATAGAGTTGTTGAGAGGAAAAATGGATCTCTAAAGGAGATTGAATCTTTCACATTGCATGCAAAGTCACTACCATGAAGACTATGGGCCGAAGCACTTAATTGTGCAACATACATACAAAACAGATCTCCCCATATATTTTTCAAGGATAATACCCCCTATGAGTCTTGGATCGGCCTCAAACCAGAAGTGACCCTCTTTTTCATTTTCAATTCATGTGCATGGGCCTAGATTCCCTCTAAAAAGAAGAAGGAACTTGATCCACAGAGAACTGAGTGTATTTTTGTTGCATATCCTGATGGTGTGAAGGGATATAGGCTTGTTGATCTTTCCTTGGACCAACTCATCATTGAGCGAAGTGTTCAATTTGAGGAAAGTGTCTCACATGCACCTCAACAACTACATGTAGACACCTTCATTCTTCCACCTATCCGAGATGATGAGCATGCACATGCCGACTCTTCTTCAGATGAGAGTTTTGATTTAGAGGAATCATATGATTTATATTTAGAGTCAATACAGTTGGATGAAGATTCATATCACCCATATGTAGTTGTAGATCCAAAGGAGAGGCCCAAGTGGGCACATACTACCCTTCAGGATGCAGGGGATCTCGTTGGTGATCCAACCGATACTAGGAGGACTCGATCTGATTTCGAGGAGCCTCCTATTTCACTCACTGACACTGAACCATTTCCCTCCAGGAATCTTTTCTTGGTTCAGTCTTCATATCCAAAGTCTTATGGTGAGGCTGGTAGAAATCCCTTTTGGGAATCCTCCATGCAGGAGGAGTACAACTTCCTTCTCAAGAGCCAGAATTGGGATCTTATTCCGCTTCCTTCTGGGAGGAAACTTGTCAGATGCATATGGGTATACATGACCAAGAGAAAAATAGATGGAAATATTAACAGGTACAAAGCCATGCTTGTTTCCAAAGGCTTTCAACAGGTTCATGGTATTGACTATGATGAAACCTTCACTCCAGTAGATAAGATGGATTCCATACAATTGGAACTTGCCATTGTGGCAACCAAAGGATGGGAATTCCATCAGATTGATGTGAAGATTAAATTTCTTCACGGTGATATCTCTAAGGAGATCTACATGGAGAAACCCTAGGGATTTATGAAGGACTCATCTTTGGTCTGTCGACTGAAGAAGTCCCTTTATGGCCTCAAGAAGGATCCGAGGCCATGGTATGCCAAGATGGACTCCTACCTATTGTCACAAAACTCTGTACATTGTAAATCAAACCCAAATGTCTACATGTTCAAGACGACTTATTCACTTCTACTCTTAGTTATATATGTTGGTGATTTGTTGATCACTGGTTGCTCGACTTCAGTGATTCCTGCAATCAAGAGGATTCTACATGCCAGGTTTTTGATGACAAACATGGGTTTGATACACTTATTCCTTGGACTTGAGATCGATCAGGATGGATCAGGCATCAAACTGTCTAGGGCCAAGTTTGCATGAGATCTCCTTGAGATATTTTACATGACAGATTGCAAGTCTTCTCTGACTCCTTTCCTATCAGGATTAAAACTTGAGGATGATGGGGAGACTCCATTGGTTGACAACACACTTTATAAACAACTAGTGGGGAGCATTTTTTATCTCACACACTCCAAAACAAACCTCTCATATGCATTTGGCACAATTTCCAGGTTCATTCAAGAGCTACATGAGCTACATTGGAAGGATACAAAGTGTATCCTTTGATACGTACAAGGCACCATCACCTTTGGGATTCATTATGCAATAGAATCTACATTAGATCTCATTGTATTTACTTATTCTGACTAGGTGGGAGATAGCACTGATTTAGGCTATGTGGCTACAACATTTTCTCACTGAGTTGGGAATTCAGTTTCATCAGTCGATCATCATCTGGTGTGACAACCAGAGCACTTTGAAGTTCTAAAGAGATCCAATTTAGATGCAACCAATGAATCACATCGAGATCCACATGCACTACATCTGGAACTTATTACATGATGGGATCATTGAATTACAGTTCTATCCTTCAGCACAACAGACGACATACATCTTCACGAATACCTTCATTGAGAAAAAGTTTCATTCTCTATGAAGTCGTCTTGCAGTGAAGGACACAATTGCCTAAAAAATGTAGTTCTTATTTTTACATACATTGTACCTTGATGGGGGGCTTTTCCCATGAGGTTTTCCCTCTTTCATCACTTTATTGAAGTGTATATTTTTTATTTGGGTACCTAACATGGCCTCGTTGCCAAGACCCATTCTTTATTTTCACCATAGTGATGTTTAGGGGGTGTTGGAGTTACTTCACACACACCTAGGATTTATTTTTCCTAAGGTTTTTTGTTGTTTATTAGTCATAATTAGTCATTATCTAGTCTCCTATATTTTATGGGATAATATTCCACCTGGACAATAGTCTCTTTTAGTTGACACTTCAGTTTGACTAGTTGAGTTGAGTTTAGATGCTACATTGGTTTTGTCACTATGAAACATTGGGATCATCACTAGCTTATGCGCACTTTTCTTGGGATCATCACCAAACTGGTGCATTACCCTTGAATCCCTAGTATACTCCTCACTACTCTCTATTCAGTCAGTTAACTGAATACTAGTTGACTAATTAACTCAACTAGGTGGCAGTTCACTTTTGTAACTGTCTGAGAGACTAGACTAGGTGGGAGTTCACTCTCGTAACTATGGGTGTATGTACAGATCACTATAGACCATCACTATGGAACATTGGTTCTCCTCTAGTGCACACTCATTGAGTTATACAGAGTATATTATGTGTAAATTATTTATTATTCTAAACAGTTAATGAGAATTCTTTCATTATTTCTCTCCTTCTTCTTCTTTCTCAAATCATCTCTGCAAATGTGTGTATTATTGTTTATCTAGATCTATTCTATGCAAGTTCAACACATTTACATTAAGGAATATTAATATAATATTCCTTTTTGTCTTAGCTTCCTAGCTTATCCCTTTTCCTTAACTTTTATCTGCCCCTTTCCCTAACTAGTGGAGTTTAGTCCCCCGTACTCTTTTATCATGGTCGATTTGTGTGGAATGATGTATTTTATATTAATTATAAGAAATATACAAAAATAGCCTCACCGACCTTTAGCATCTAGGTTGTCTGGCCTAATACAAAACATAAGCCTCCTAGATTCTAATAAATCACTCACCAACCTATAAAACACAACATATACACAAAGGCACCTTGGCCTCAAAATTATGCACACTTAAGTTGTTGTGGGTGGTATTCTAGAATGTGCACACTTCATCATTTTATTGCGCAGTACATGCACACACTATACCATGGAAGGTGCATACAAAAATGATGTCAAACAACTCACCAACATACGTATATTTGTATTTACATTTACAATTGGGTTTGGCTAAGGGCTATTACACTTAATCATAAGTACTTGTGATCATAACATCATAATGCATGTTTAACATATACACGCATATTCACTTCACAATGTTGTACACTTGACAGTGACCCATCAGGTATGTTATTTATAGATTCAATATCTAACCAACTTCCTTGGACTCAGAGAGATCTTCTCCACATACAACCATCAATGGTTAGAGTTGAATTTGTCAAATCCATGATTTTTAGTTAGTTTGACAATGATTCTCAACCCAACTGTTCATGTGTCCAACTCGTATTCGAATTCTTAGTTGGTCAATCCTATGAAATATTGTTCGATCGAAAGGCTTGTTGACTACTCGACCGAATGATGTAGATATCTAGTCAATCATCAGAACAACTATTTCCATATGTTCACTGAATTCCCAACTGATTGATTCTAAGATAAGTGTGATGAACCATCAGAACCTGAGGTTCCAACACCCCTTTCCCCCCATCAACATGTGACTCTAGAGATTCAAGAGGTGTAATTAAGTTAGTAGGAAACCCCCCATAATTGCAGCATCGTTAAGCACACACATCATATGGATATTGATAAATTTATATTCAAATAATGTCTCAACAAATATATCATCTATCTAATCATCTATTATGCATTAGACAAGAGACAATGTTCTCATGAACCAACTATCTCAAATATTGAGTGTGGAGCTAAAAATGTTTCATCTTACTAAGGGATGTTTGATTAGTGAGAGGGGGGGGGGTGAATCAATAATAGAGAAATAATCCTTTTTAACCACAAAATGCAAGTGTTATATTAGTGTATATTTATCATCCAATAGTTGCAAAGTAAATAAATAATGAAAAAATGAGCAATCACACACATACACAGTAAACCAATTTTTTTTACGTGGAAACCCAAAGAAGGAGAAAAACGCAGATTGATTTTTATTATATGTATTTAATAATTACATTCATTAGAAGCACCAACTTCCTTTGTTTTCCAGCTACAACTGGAAGGAGGCTCCAACACCCTAGTTTCTCAGGCTACAGCTTGAGGGAAGCTCAAAATCCCCAATTCTCTGGCTACAATCAAAAGGAGGCTACAACTCCCTATGTTCTTCGACTACAACTAGAAGGTGGATACAACCACCTATCCTTGCCCCCATCCAACCTCCCTGACATAGAAGTAGAATTATGGAACCACTTTCACACCATCACTATGATATATATTGTTGTAAACCTGTACCAATCAACCTGTAATCAACCTGTAACAACCTGTACCAATAACATGTGCCAACATTTACCATACATTAACCTGTACCTCAACCTATACCATAAAAGAGTGGATCAACAATGCACCAAATATGTACCAATAATGCATCAAATACACATAAAATACGACTCATCAAGATGTACCAACATCATCAACTATACACCTCATGTATGTGCAACCTCATCAACTACTTGTTTCATCCATGTACCCAACATGTACCTCAACCAAAATCCCTCATCAATTTCATCATCCAAATCTGATTTGTGACTCTCTAATAGACCTGGTATATATGATCACATACCTGCAAACCTTCCTCAACTTTAATAACAAGAGACTAGCATTTTCATCAAACTTTACTTTAGTCTCACATGACTAATCTTGGATTAGTCAACAACCCTAACTTGCAATAATAATAACTATGTGCCTGTAATGAATAAAGATTTCTAAATAGTAAACAATGTTCTTCAATGTATTTTGTGCAATTTCACCAGGTTTCACTACTTGGATCCTCTCAGAAAATGAGTTATAGCAAAAATGGCATACCTTTTTGAATTCTGGCTTATTCTAGAGAGAGAACTTGTAGAGTGTGCCCCACACAGAACAATTTTTGTATGGATATGAAAATTGTACATAGAATAATAAATACTGTAATCTAACCAATGCATTCAGTCTTACTTAATTTGTATTTGTTATGAATAAGTTATGATGTTTTTACCGGAAACACCTGTTTTATACTAGTTTCAAGACTAGCCACAAACCCTATTTTCCACAGAGTGTAACTCCAAAAATACAACGACCCACAAGATGAAATTTGTATCATAGTTACTTGGATATGTTTCCTCAACAACCGCCCACTTTCATGATATGAATCATTCTAGAAAAAAAAATTATTTCAAAAATGGTGAGATGACCTATAAATAACATACCTTTGAAAGCATCATCAAAAGAATTTATCCTCCCTTGAATTTCATCCTTCTTTACCTCACCTTCCCTCTGAAATTCAACGTATATATCCTTTGGTTACCTCAATCACTTGTATATATTCAATATTCTCAAGTGTGATTTAAAAATGAGAGACCCTTGCATCTTATTTATACTTTCATGTAGGTTCCTCAAGGGGTTACCTTCTAACCATCTTAACCCAATTTCTTTATTTTAGGGATAACCCACTTCTAACTACTTTTCCACTTAGTAATTTCTCCATTAACTTTATTATTTAAATAATTTATTTTGTATCCACTTTGACTTATAGTACACTCATTGCTTCACTTTATTATTTAAATTACCTTCTAACCATCTTAACCCACTTTCCTTATTTGAGGGCTAACCCACTTCTAATCACTTGTCCACTTAGTAATTTCTCCATTTACTTTATTATTAAAATAATTTATTTTGTATCCACTTTGACTTATAGTACACTCATCACTTCACTTTATTATTTAAATAATTTCTTCTTTGCAACCACTGTCACTAATCTGACCTTTTGGGGCTTCTAGATGATTCATGAGGGTTCTCCAACTTCACATGTCCATAACTCTTTAACCATGAGGAGTTATATGACATTACACATACCATCAGAAATGGAATGACATGTACTATCCATATAGAATATTCTTACTTGCAAATACATCAAAACTCATACCATTATCCATAAAGAAAACTTGGGTCCATTACCGAAACAATTGTGCTACCGAAATTCACTACCAGAATTTCTTCAAGGGTTGACATCAATGACAACAGACCCAATTAATCAACAATCTCCCCCTTTGGCATTGATGGAAACAATATGATGCAATATTAAAGTCATGTCACACATTCTCCCCCTCTGACCATTTCTCCCCCTGGAACCATGCCTTTGTGCTCTGCATCTGATAAATATCTCCCCCTTTGTCATAAATGGAAAAGGTATCTTTCCATTCAGGGCTGCTCCCCCTAACTGAAATGTCCTTGGGGATACTCCCCCTGACTGAACACTTCTTGAAACTAATATCCCAACCTGAACTATCCTCTGTATGGTGCTTCCTTGTGTAAATCTAATACATATAAGATAAGCATAAAAAAACATTCATTTTGGAGTAGAAATTACTTCGAGTCTCTTGCGAAGATACTCAAAGGGTTCCCATGGAAGTGGTTTTGTAAAGATGTTCTCCACTTGTTCTTTTGTGCCCACATACTCAACTCTGATGTTATTCTCTACAACCTATTCATGTAGAAAGTGATACTTGATTGGAATGTGCTTTGTCTTAGAGTGCATCACTAGGTTCTTTGAGATACTAATGGCGCTTGTATTATCATAATAGATTGGAATGGGCTCATCATACTCAAATTGTATATCAATTAGAGTTTTTTTCATCCATAGAAACTGTGTACAACATGATGTTGCTACAATATACTCAGCTTCAGTTGTAGATAAGGATACTGATAATTGTTTCTTTCTTATCCATGATACTAAACACTCACCCAAGTAGAACGATGCTCCACTAGTGCTTCATCGATCATCAATGCAACCTACCCAATCTGCATTTATTTAGGCAATAAGTGATATATCATTTCCTTTTGGATACCATAATCCAAACTCTTATGTTCCTTTGAGATATATGAAAATCATCTTCACTACTAATACATGTGATTCCTTTGATGCTACTTGAAATCATGCCACCTATCCAACTGCCTACATTACATATAGTTTGTATGATTTCACATATAGTAAGCTACCAATAATTGACCTGTGTTGCCTCTGGTCTGTAGACTTTGAATAATCATATTTTCTCAAATTGCAACTGGTTTGCATAGGATCGATAAATGGTTTGCAATCTTCCATTCCGAACCTCTTTAGCATGTCTATGATATACTTAGTTTGAGAAATAAAAATTCCTTGTTGCTTTGATGTATCTGAAGACCCAAAAAGAATGATACTTCTCCAAGTAGTGACATTTCAAATTCATTCTGCATATCCTTTGCAAATTTCTGGCTTAACCTATCATAAGTACTTCCAAAAATAATATCATCAACATAAACTTCAATTAATAAAATACTATCTTGAGTTACCTTGATGTAGAGTTTGTTGTCTTCACTTCCTTTTCTAAATCCTGTCTGATGTAGATATTTATCCAGTCTAGAGTACCTTGCTCTAGGAGTCTGTTTTAGACCATACAAGGACTTCTTCAACTTACACACATAATCTTCGTTCTCTGACAACTAAAATCCTTCTGGTTGTTCAATGTAGATTTATTCTTCAGGTTCTGCATTCATAAAAGTTGATTTCACATCCATCTAATACACTTTAATATTATTGGAGCATGCATATCTAAAATCAATCAGATTGATTCCATTCTGGCAACTGAGGAAAATGTATCTTCAAAGTTGATTCCTTCAACTTGTGTGTACCCTTTACATACCAATATGTATTTGTTCCTTGTAACCTGTTCGTCTTCATTCAATTTATTTATGAATACCCACTTTGTGCCAATCGCATTCTTATTCTTTGGTCTTGGAACCAATTCCTGAGTGTCATTCTTCTCTATTTGATCCAATTATTCATCCATGGCCTTATTCCATAATTCATCCTTGCTGGCCTCTTCAAAATTTTTTGGTTCAATCGTAGATGAGAGTGGTAGGTGCATTTGTTCGGGAAAACGTTTTCTTTTTCTAGTCTCAACTCCTGCATCTTTGTTTCCGATAATATGATCTGAAGGATGATTCTTTTGTACTCGTTTTCTAGGTGTCTTTTGAGTAACTTGTTGAACTTGCTCTTCTACTTCTATCTGATCCTCTTCATCTTCCACTTCTTCTTCATCTACTGCTTCTTCTTCGTAAATATGTTCATTGATTTATTTTCTTCTTCCTTTAATTCTATTCCATCTGTTTCATCAATTGTTACATTTATTCTTTCCACAAGTCTTTTCAACCTTATATTGTAACACTTGAATGATTTTCTTGTAGTTGAGTAACCAACAAGTACTCCTTTGTCCACACGATATTCAAACTTTCCCATTTCTCCATATTCTCTTTTCATGTAGCATTTGCTTCCAAATACTCTAAAGTGCTTCACATTTGCTGGTCTTCATTTCCATATCTCATAGGGAGTTTTGTCAGTGTTGTTTATGAGAATTACTTTGTTTTGAATGTGAACTGATGTATGCACTACATGTGTCCAAAAAATATCTATCAATTTGGAATCCATTAACATTGTTCAAGCCATTTCCTATACTGTCATTTTCTTTCTTTCAACAACTCCATTCTATTGAGGTGTCCTAGCAACACATAATTTCATTTTTATTCCATGTATACTATAGTAGTCCATAAATTTCTTTGAAGTGAACTCTCCTCCATTATCAGATCTCAAACACTTGATTTTTGAATCCATTTCATTTTCAACCATTTACTTGTAGACCTTGAAGTTTTCAGAAGCTTTTGACTTATTCCTGAGAAAGAAAATTGCAATCATTCTTGAATAATCATCAATTAATAACATAAAGTGTTTCTCACGTTTTAAACCATTTTTTGTAGTTGGTCCAACTAGATCAATATGTACAATTTCTAGTGGTCTTGTCATTGAGTATTTATTTATTTGAACCTGGTCTTCTTTTGCTTTCCCTATTGACAATGTTTGCATAAAGTGTTGGTTGGTTTCGTGATCTGGAGCATTTCTCTAACAAATTTCTTTCTGATGACTTTGAAAAGGTTTTCAAATTGTATGTGACCCATTCTTATGTGCCATAGCTATCCTTCACCTTCCTTTCCTAGACAACACTTTTCATTTCCAATTTCACTTAGTATATATATGTTGCTTGAAGTTCTTGTAGTTGTTGCAATCAATTTTCTTGAACATTCTTTTCTTATCTCGTACTTCTATGAATCAAAATTAATTTTATGACATTAGTCACACATTTGAATTACACTTAGAAGATTATGTTTCATATCTTCTACTAGTAGAACATTTTATTCCTTGGTATTCTTGTTTCCAATTCTGACTATTCATTTTCCAATGATTTTAGTTGAATCATCATTTCCGAAGGAGACTGATCCATATCTTTCCTTTCTTAATGTAAAAAACCTATATTTATCACCTGTCATGTGTTTTGAACAACCCCTGTCAATATACCAACCACATTTCTTCTGTTTATATTGTAGGGCGAGTGTGCATTCTTCATTGCTATATTGATTCTGCTTTCTTATCCATTTCCTCTTCTGAGGTTCTTGTCTGTGACTGTTGTTGTTCTGTTGTGGTTTTCTAGGAGGGACTTTCATTATTAAATCTTTGGCCATGTTTCCAAAGTTTTTACACTTGTAGCATTCCACTTCAGTGCTCAATGATTCAAACATATTGTAACTTCTTCTCTGTGTTTCACTAGACCTTCTTGGATAACCCTTTTGTGTATAACTTTCAAATTTGTTTATGTTCTTGTTGTTAGCTCTGTAATTCACATATTTATGTCCAAAATTATTGCATGCATAACATAGAAATAAAAAGATAGTTTGATACCTGGTAGTTGAATATCTTCTGAAAGTAGTTACTCTTATGAATCCTTCTTCTTCCTGACACCTATCTGTTTCTGTCGGTTGTTAATTATGAAATATGAATATTCTCAGTGGAGGAGTGTCCTTGTAATCTTCCTTGTAGGTCTTCTTATCCCCTTTGATTGTTTCTGCATAGAGTTTTGGATATGTTTCTTGTTCTGTTGTTTTGGAGCTTGATCCATTTTTTGTCTGATTGTATCCAAGTCTGAACTTGTCATCATGACGATTTTGACTACTGATAATGTCATCCAACACTTTTGAGTTGTTCTGCATATTTTTCTTTTGAATATCCTTTCTTAATGTGACAATCTCTGCTTCCAAATTTCCAATGATCATGTCTCTCTCTTCTATCTATTCTTTGAGTGCTTCTTTGATTATTTTATGTTATTCTATTTGAACCTTCAAATTTGTGATCATTTGTTCTAGTTCCTGGGTTTCTTTTTTCTTGTCTAGTTCTACTTGTAGCTTCTTGTTTTTCTTATTTTCTCTTATTATAAATTCTATGGCACACAAAAATTCTTCTCGGTAGTCAACTTCTACCTCTTCATATTCTTATTCAATGTATTATTTATTAGAGTCTTCTACTATCATGAATATAACTCTTTCTGTCTCACTGTCACTGACTTCATCTTCATATGATGAAGAGATGTCTTCTTTGGTGCATAATCTTTTCTTGAAAACTTTCTTTGTGTTTCTTTTTCCTTTATATGTTTCTTTTCTATTTGAGTAATATTCATCATTCCTCTTATTTTTCTTATGAGGATATTTGTTAGCAAAATGACCAATACCATCACAATTAAAAAAATCAATGGAAAATTACCTTTACATGTGTCATTGGTTCCCTTGTTCAATCTTCTGACAAAGTTGGTCATTTCTTCATCATCTTCCAAGATGTCATTGTTGTTGCTATATTCTTTTTCTTTTTGCTTTCCCTTTTTCTTTGGCCTTTTGGATGATTTGAAATATTCTTCTTTTATATCTATATTTTCTTGTTTATTTCTCATTTCATATGCTTTGAATATTCCATGTAGTTCGTCCATGCTTATTGAGTCGAGATATGCTCTTTATTCTAGTGTTGATATCTTAGGATCAAATATCATAAGAAGAGATCTTAGTACCTTTGGAAAAATTACATATTATTTAATTTCTTCTCCCAATCCTATGATTGCATTTACTATTTCATCGACTCGTAAGAAGTAAGTTGTAGTATTCTCATCTTCCTTTATCTTTAGTTGTTCAAACTGACCTCTGTGATTTTGAAGCTTTGCTGCTTTGACTTTTGAATCTCCTTCATAAATATTTTGAAGCTTGTCCCAAATATCTTTAGAAAATTTACAATGTATAACTTTGGTGTATACTGATTCAAAAGGAACATTCATAAGTGCATTTGTGGCTTTGGAATTATTTTTCCCGATTTTTATTTCTCTCTCATTTGTCGACGGAATCGTTGGTTCTTTGTATCCATCTACAACTGATTTTCAAATTTCAAATAATTGTTCTTGTATATATGTTTTCATCCTTCTTCTCGAAAATGCATACTTATTTCCATCAAACTATGGTATTCCATTTTTATACATGTTGTTTCTCTCCATGATCTACCTTTCAATGTTTAAACTAATTTATGAAGGAACCTGCTCTGATACTAATTGTTGGATTATTGAGAGGGGGGGTGAATCAGTAATATAGAAATAATCATAACTATGTACTGGTAATTAATAAATATATGAAAATAGTACACAATGTTATTCAACGTGTTTTATTCAATTCCTCCACGTTTCATTACTTGAATCCTCTCAGAAAAGGAGTTATAGAAAAAATGACATAACTTATTGAATTATGGCTTATTCTAGAGAGAGAACTTGTAGAGCGTGCCCCACACAGAATATTTGTTTTATGGATCTAAAAATTGTACACACAATAATAAATATTGTAATATAACCAATACATTTGGGCTTACTGAATTTGGATCTGTTATGAAGAAGTTATGACCGTTTTACCTGAAACACTTATTTTATACTAGTTTCAAGACTAGCCACAAACCTTATTTTCCACGGAGTATAAATCCAAAAATAAAACGACCCAGAAGATGAAATTTGTATCACAACTACTTAGATATGTTTCCTCAACTGCCTCCCAGCTTCATGATCTGAATCAGTCCAGAAAAAATGTTATTGTCAAAATGGTGAGATGACCTGTAAATAACATACCTTCGAAAGCATCATTAAAAGAATTTATCCTCCCTTGAATTTTGGCCTTCTTTACTTCACCTTCACTATGAAATTTGGTCGATATATCCTTTGGTTACCTTGGTCACTTATAGATATTCAATATTCCCAAGTGTGGTTTAAAAATGAGAGACCCTTGCTTCTTATTTATACTTTCATGTAGCTTCCTCAAGGGGTTACCTTCTAACCATCTTAACCTAGTTTCCTTATTTAGGGATAACCCACTTCTAACCACTTGTCCACTTGGTAATTTATCCATTAACTTTATTATTTAAATAATTTATTTTGTATATACTTTGACTTATAGTACACTCATCACTTCACTTTATTATTTAAATTACCTTCTAACCATCTTATTTCACTTTTCTTATTTTAGGGCTAACCCACTTCTAACCACTTGTCCACTTAGTAATTTTTCCATTAACTTTATTATTTAAATAATTTATTTTGTATCCACTTTGAATTATAGTACACTCATAACTTCAATTTATTATTTAAATACTTTCTTCTTTGCAACCACTTTGACTACTTTCACCTTTTTGGGCTTCTAGATGACTCATGAGGGTTCTCCAACTTCACATGGCCATAAATATCTAACCGTGAGGAGTTATGTGACATTCCACATACCAACGGAAATGGAATGACATGTAATATACATATAGAATAATCTTACCTAAAAATATATCAAAACTCATACCATTATGCATCAAAAAAACTTGGGTCCATTACCCAAAACATTGTGCTATCGGAATTCGCTACCAGACTTTCTTCAAGGGTTGAAATCAATGAAAACCAAACCAATTAATCAACAAGGGAAACATGGTTGTAAATAAATTGAATGACACTCTTACTGTCAGAGTAAAGTGTATTCAAGGTATTTATAGGAAATCCAAGTTCAACCAAGAGTTATAAAATCCATATTGCCTCTGTACCTACATGAATGGCACCATGATATTCAACTTCTAAAGTTGAAAAAGAGACTATGTTTTTTTTCTTGTGCGACCAAACCTATTGTATAGTGTTTAATTGAAACACATATCTAGAAGTGGACTTCTAATAATCACTAGTTCCTACCTAGTCGAAGTCGGTGAAGCCGACTAGTGAATATGAACCTTGAGAATACTTGATACCAAGATGAGTGGTACTCTTGAGATTTCCAACATTACTTTTGACCACTTTCCAGTGGCATTCTATGGAATCCTACATAAAACAGTAAACCACACTAACAACAAAGGAAATTCTAGGTCAAATGTGAGTAAGATAAATGAGACTATCAACCAATTGTCAATAAGGGTAGCATTGACTTTGGAAGATTGATAAGTTTTTCTTGGCTTAAATTAGAATTGAAAAGGAGTTAAAAGAGGATTACAATATTCCATTTTAAAATGTGTCCAAATATCCATTACATATTTATATTGAGCAATGAAAAACCATTAGACAATGCTAATACTTGAAAACCCAAACACTAATGCAAAATACTAAGATCTGTAATGTCAAACGAGTCAACAAGTTTTTTCTTCAATCTAAGAATGAGATCAGTTTTATTTCTAGTTATGAGAAGGTCATCAACATATACATCAATAATCAAGGTGTTTCCCTGAGTATGAGTTACATGTAACATGTGATCATATTCACAATATTTCAAACTACGTCAAAGAAATAAACTATTGATCTTAGCATACCAATATATAGGAGATTACTTCAAACCATAAGGGGACTTATGAAGTAAAAAAACTGGGTTATAATCTATCAAAAAACCAAGAGGTTTTTCCCTAAAAAATTATTTAGATAGGTTTCCATGAAGAAAAACACTCTTCACATCCATCTAATAGATATGCCCTCCAAATCAAGCAGAAATGGAAAGAATCAGTTGAAAAACATTCATGTTTGCAACATGAGCAAAGTTCTTAGTGTATTTAATTCCTTCTTATTGATAGAATCATTTCACAACCAAGAAAAATTTATGAAACTCAACAACACCTTCAAAGGTAAATTTGGTCTTATAGACCTATTGACAGTTCACAATGTTATTCCCTTGAGGTCGGAGAACTAAATCCCAAGTGTGATTCTTCAATAAAGAATCTATTTCTAAATGCATTACCTACTCCCATTCAAGTTTTAGAGTAGGTAAGAAGATCATATGTTTCAAGAACATGAGTCATCAACATAATGTTGGCATTCAAATTCTAACTACGAGTTTTTTAGCCTAGATAAATATCATCGACATTAGGACCAAAAACTTCAATGGCATTGGTATCACATCTAGGTAGGAAAGAAAGAGGTGAACTGTTTTTCACTACAGAAGGTTGATCAAAATTCAGAACAATTTTACTCAAAGGAGAGGTCGGACCGGTGAAAACAATAATCAACTAACTAGTTGAATCAAAGTTTGATGGATTGGTCGAAACATAAACAGAGTTTGACTATCTAGTTGAAGGTTTGAAAAATGGAATAGAAGAAGTAGATTAAGAAAAAACATCACAGAGATATTCCTGTAATAATTTAGAGGAGACATTCAACAAATTCATGCCATAAGACTTCTCATCAAAGCATACATTTTTTCTGATAATGATCTATCATTTGACAAGATCAAAAAATCGATAGGATTTGGACTCTCCATAGTAGCCCATGATGATGCAATCATGACTCTTTACATCCAGTTTCTTTATGAAATCATCGAAAATATGATCCCATGAAACACATCCAAACACACAAAGATGGTTGATTTAGGGATTCCTTATACACCATCATTTAACTAGAGTCATTGAAGGAAAACCTCAAGTCGATATGTGATTGAGCAGATTGTTTGCAAAATATATAGCTTCAGCCTAGAAGAGAGGATGTAGATATTTGGCCTACAAAATAAATCTATCCTTTTCAACTAGATGAACCAAATGCTTCTACTCAATACCATATTGAACCGTATATTATTCAAAAAATATATTAACATGCTCACCACCATCATCTGATATAAGGTACTTAATGGGTCGACCACATTTATTTTCAAAAAAAGGATATGAATTCTTTGAACTTTACAAACACACGATTCTTATTTTTTTTAAATAAACCCAAGTGAAACGAGAGATATGATCAATGAACGTCAAGATGTACCTTGCACATGCTAAGGAAGGTATATTGATGTAGTGGAGATCACTGTGAACCAAATCTAGGAGTTTTTGTGCTCGCCATGTTTTGCGAAAGTAAAAGGGTTCTTGATGATGCTTCTAAGTTGTCATCATTTGTAAACTTCAAAATTTTAGTTTTTTATTTTGTTCATACCAAGTTAGAATTCATTTTTCTGTGTGAGAAACAAGAGAAGTTAGTTTAGAGTCAGATCAAGTCATATCACAAAAATTATACAAACTGTAATTTGAGTCAAGAAACCCTCCAGTGAAAATTGACTAACCTTTCTTCAAATCTTGAACAAAGAATCGATTTGGCCAAAAATCCACAATATTTCCTTTCTAGGTTAATTGAGAAATTGATAACATATTAGCACTGAGGTTTAGTACATGGTATATGTAAAAAATTCTCCCATTGCGATATGGAATATCACCATGACCAACAATGTCGAGAGAAAACTAATCAAGAAAATAGATCTTTCTCTCCATAGCTTTGTATAAAGATTTGAAGAAGGAAGTGTCCTTAGTTGTATGATGATTGTTCCCAGAATCGACTACCCATGCATTCTACTTAGAATGAGACAATAATGCTTGAGAAGTTACGACTTGGAAGGTGAAATTATCAACGCGTCAATGAAAAAATGACACGTCTCATTCAAGGCACTTGAATTTATCCTCTAGGTCATCTTTTTTTTTATGGAAGTCCCTTTCCACATGTCAAGTATTTCCATAGTACTGACATATCTTATTCTTTCAATTCTTACAAGGTACATCTATATGCCCTTTATATTTCTAGTAGAGGAATTCAAGTCTTTGTATAGGGGTATCAAACCATCCTATTTCCTTGTGATTCAACTTTCCCTTTCCCTTGAGCAATTGGGATTAATGTTTACCACCAAGATTTCTTTCATCAAGCAATTTTTGTTGATAAATGGTCAGTAATCCACAAAAAGATTCAAAAGTGTAATGCTTACCATCTTCCTTGTGTTCCTGCCACTTGGTGTAGAAAGTCAAAACAAACATGTTAAATGGTATTATTAAAATTCATCGGGACCATATCGATGAGGTGATTATCTTTATTCACATAATTCTTTCTAACTTCTCCCAATTTCAATAATAGTTCCTTCACATGTGACAAATAGTCCTCTATTATGTCGAAAGAATGAGGATCATGAGAGATAAACTCTTTCTCCAATTGCATGACATGGATTTCATCGAATCTATCAAATATAGACTTCATATTCTTCTAGAATTTATGAGGGTAGTTGATTACACTAATGTGAAATCAAGTCTCATGCGAGATATAGGTTGTGATGACCTTCATATCCTCATCCTTATTCCCATAAACAATTGATTTTTCTTGTTCGTCTGTTGGATCTGGAATCACAGTCTTTGTATATCTCCACAATCCTTTACTCTTCAATAGGGTTTCCATGTATGGTGTCCATACAACATAATTTGATCCATTAAAAACTATAGGATTAATCTTGGAAGCCATGTTTGATATCTAGATAAATTTGATCTATTTCCACAACTTATTGTTAACAAATCACCGGCCCAGAGTCAATCACACAACAAATATGACTCAACACAATTTGTGGACGACAAGAGAGGTCACATCTAGTCTCTCTAATACCGTATTGGTGTTTGGGTGTAACTTGATACAAAATAAAGAAACATGACTACATATAATTTAACAGGAATAACTTTCAAATATAACAAGTGGTGTATAAATAAATTGTTACAACACTTAAATAACAATGCATTATGATCATAACATCTCAATGCATGTTGAACATCTTCGCACATGCTCACTTCACAATATTGTAGAATTGATGACCCATCAGGTTGGTTATTTGTAGCTTCAATATCTAATCAAATTCCTTGGAATCGGGTAGATATTTCCCACATACAACCATCATTCGTTAGACTTTACTCCATCAAATACACATTTCCTATTCTACTCAACAAAGATGCTCGACCTGACTATCTGTGCATCCAAATTTTAGTCAATTTCTCGACTGGTCAGTCCTTCGACCAACTATATTTCATTGTTGGTCCACTATATGACCAATAACTTTGTCCACTACTTGACTGACTAATGTAGATATTCATTTGATCATCTTAATGACCATTTCCAGATGTTGGTCGACCACTTGAGTGAATGATTCCATGAGAAGTGTGATGAACCACCATATTGTAAGTTTCCAACACATATTTCCATAGGGGTAGTTCTAAAGGCATGATCCATTTGACTTGGTTACTAAGAAAAATATTATGGTTTCAATAACATGGTGTTCTTACCATGAAAAATGGGATCATGTGATGTTATATGAGAATGTAGCGACATGAAAGAATTTCTATTGAAGTTTATTAAATAAAAATATTTTACCCCTACTCATAGCATGACCTCAAATGAGGAGATGGAAAGAATTATGAAAAATATGGGAGAGGGTGAAAGGCTATTGAGAAAATAAGAGAAATATATAATTATATATGAAGAAGAAAGATCCAAAACAGAAGAGGAGTAGAAAGTAAAATATGATGAATAAAGAGAAAGGAAACAAGTGGAAGAGAGACTAAAAGAAGAGGTTGAGAAACTAACGAAATAAGAACAAGAGAAGCTCAATGAAAAGCACAAAAAGTTGAAAAGGATAGGTTGGAAGATGAAGAAAGCGAAAGATTAGTAGCTGAAGAAAAGAAAAAAAGAAGAAGAAAAGGATGAGAAAGAGGACAGAGATAAAATGGGAAATGATAAATATGAAACCACATAAAATGTAAGGGATTAGGAACAACAAGTTGTTGGTGAATCATGAGAACAACCAACACAACAATATAGGTCACACCCAATTAGTTTTATTTATTTGACTATGGAGGATTTAGTCATCTCAAAAAAGGGTATACGTAAAGCAAAATAAATAAATGCTAAAGATGTAGAAATTCAAAAAAAATATACATCTAGTAGCTTGGATAAAACTTTATCCTAGTGAGATTAGAACATCCTAGACCACATTGAGGATGTGGTTGATTTGGAATTAATTGCATAAGAAAATAGAAGGAAAACTATTGTCAAGGAGACCCATAGGAAAAAAACAATAGATTTGAATCATCACACAGTCCTATGTACAACTAAAGAAGAAGTTTTAGACACCAATAGATAAAAATTGAGATAATTGCTCTCAACAAGGTTAGCTATTACTAATGTTACCCACGAGAAGGAAAAATATGAAGGAGATTATGTGAATAATTTATAAAACAAAATTGTTTTATTAGAAAAGTAGGTTCACTATTATAAGTCTACACAAGGTTTGGTTTCCATTTTTTCAGTCATGTATTAGAAGAAGACTAGATCAATATACAAATCAAAAGCTATTTCTTTACCAAATATTTTCAATTATAGGAGTTAATTTTTGAAATTTCAATTTTGTAACAAAATACTTGATTTACAAAGAATAAAAAAGAATAAATTAGGACCAAATAGAATCTATCAAGTATACTCGAAACAAGAGGGGCCATAAAAATCACCAAATAAGGCCACTAAATAAGACTAAGATACATACAAGTGAGCAAGATATAGGATATTGTAGTAGAGTTGCACATGAATCTCAAAAAAAAGTATAAGAAGAGTGGCTAGGATGCATAAAGCTTTGTGATTTCATATAATATACTACTATCCAATGAGTGATTCCTTCACTTGGTCCTTTAGAAACATTTTACCTAGCAGAATAAGTAGAAATTTGAAGATACTATATAGTATCATCAAATGAAAGTTATACAATCTACTCAATTAAAATGTTCTTTTCCAAAAAAAATAGATAAATATACCAAAAAAATCAATAGGGAGTTTCCTTTAAAGGCTATCCAAAAACAACATACTTTTCCACATGATGATTTATGTAATATGTTTTTTGAAATATGTAAAAAGTATGATAATGAAGTAGTTATATAGGAAAGCCTTAGTTCACTTGAGGGTTGAGTTAAATTGGTTATTACAACCAACTTTTGAAGTTATATAACTAATAGAATTTAGTAAGATAGATTTTTTTTTATAGTATCGATTTTCATGGAACATTGTAAGAGAACTATTTCTACAGGTCAATAGATTTTTTTCATATCGATTTTCATGAAACATTGCAAGAGAACTATTCCTACACCATTTATTAATGATGACGTCAATCATTGGCCAAATCAATTTTGACGGAAGAAAAATTGTCATGCAAATCAAATCAAATATTGTCCAGGGAATTTTATTTTTGCATAGATGTCTTGTAAGATATTTCTTGTTGTTTGCAAGATATATTGACACAATATTGAAAGCTCCTTTAACGTATTTTCTTTCCTATTTCAATTTTTTTTTTGTGTTAAATTATATTCCTATTTTGGCTGCTTATATTGAACAAATTGAATAATCAAGAATCAAAATGTATTTTTCTTTTCTTTTGATAGAATTTTCTTTATTTAAAATATTTTATTAGATAGTGTGTTTTTTTATTTATTTATTAATCTTTATACAATTAAAAATAAAATATAATAAAAAATTTAACAATCATTAAAAGGGTTATAGGCTATTAATATTGAGGGTTATTCTATTCCAAAATTGGAGATTCTAATTGGGTCTCTTCACTCGATTAAATCTTACTATTGATTCTTGAGGTTATTATATTTCAAATATGGAGATTCTAATTGGGCCTCTTTGCTTGGATTAAATCCTACTATTGATTTTTTGGTATTCAACCCTATCAATAGTAGGTCATATTGATTTTACCATATAACCCTCCGAATTGAGATCTCGTTTTACAAAAGTAAAAAAATTAAGCTAGCAGTTATATATTACATACCTCTTGCCTCTTCCTCCTCCCTCTCCTCCTTCCTCTTATTCCATTTTTCCTATGTCCTCCCATCCTTCTCCCTTTTATCTCTCTCCCTCTCCTTCCTCTCATGTTATTTTCCTTCACTTTTCTCCCGTCCTCCTCTTATTTTTACTTCTTATCAACCATATCCCTCTTTGTATTTCTGATCTCCCTCCCTCTTCCTTCTTATTTTACTCTATCACATTCCCCTTATTATTGTCCCTAACCATTTCCTTACTCTTCCTCTCCTTCTTCTTCTATTTTTCTAATTCCCCTTCTCTTTCCTCTCCATCTCCCTTTACCTCTCCCTCTTTCCTCTCTTCCTCCCCCCCGATTTTTTCCCTCAAAAATGTCTCCTCCTTTTTAATTCCCTTTCTTCCCTCACCCTACCCCACTCCTCATTTTCTCCCCCCTCCTATCCTTTTCCCTCTTTATCATCTGACCGTCCCTCCTCCTATACTTTTCCCTCTCTTTATTTTTATTTTCCTTTCATTTTTCCCACTCTCCTCTTTCTTTACTTCACCCCTCATCCCCAATTCCTCTTTCCCACTCCTCCTTTTCTGTCCCCTCCTATCCTTTTTCCTCTTTTTCATCTGACCCTCCCTCCTCATATTCTTTTCCCTCTCTTTATTTTTCTTTTCTTTTCCTTTTTCCCACTATCCTCTTGCAACCATGTCAGGAAATGCATGAGTATGAAAATAACATAGATACAGTGCTAGAGCATGTTGTTCACTTAGAAAAATTCAAAAATCAAGGAACATGTCATTTCTACCTTGATCCTATAGCTATCTATATGGAGAATTTTTTCACTATAGAGCCTAAATATATCTATGGTAGTAATTTTGTTCTTCAAGATTGTCAAGGTCTCTATGGTAAATATCAATCATGTTTTCAGCAGTGGCCTTTACACTTTCTAGTTTTAAGTCTATGGGCAAAAGGTCAAGCTGTTCTTTTCACTGTGCTAACGAGCAATCAAAAAGTCCTATGGTCTCAAAAACTACTTGATTGGATGCATTAGCATTATTGTATCATTTAGAATGACAAAATTATCAGTAGCATATGGTACATAGGAAAAAATGAATAAGCTCAGCATTCTGAGCATCTCTTTCTCAGCAGTGTTTATTTTAATTTGGTTTCAGTTGCAAGATCAAAATAGGTACAGGTTGCAGAATAAGATTTTAGGATTAGCCCAATGGATAAAGAACCAGTCTGCATGTTCATAGGTCTATGTTTCTTGACACCTCTTGAAAGAAGCTGCCATCCCCAGGTGGAGCCGCTGTTATAACCCTATAATTCATAGTATCATCCGGTGACTGGAAATTTTTTCACTCTGGGTGTATTTTGGTTTGCAAATAATATTTCATCTCTGCAAATTATTTTCAAGGAAAGGAAAAGAAAATTCATGGTTGTTGACACTGAGTGGTTTTTTCCTAACCCCATGGTGACAAAAGCAAGGGAAGCAGTGCAAAAACCCACAAAAAGTGCTAAAGCCTAAGTTTTTACTGCATTCGCGCCTGGAGAATAAAGAACACGCTTAGATCGATAGTCGATATATTGGCACGTAGATCAACGACTGACAGTGGATTCCGGACCCCCCTCGACTGTTATACTTTTAATGGTGGGGGGGGGTCCAGAATCGGAGATAACGAAGGCACACATCTGAACGACTGAAGCACCAATGCTTTCATCAATAGTTGAGATTGATTTCTGGACCCCCCCAACTGTTATGGCTTTAACGGTGGGGGGGGGGGGGTTCAGAATGAGGCATTTTTCTTTGGCGGGCCCTGTCCCAACGTGTCATACATCCATTGTGCCCGATCCTCCATCACCTCTTCTTCATTCTTCATCCACCTCTATGCCACTCATTCCCATGTCTTTTCGTCCCTAAGCCACATCTCGCCCATCACCCGTCCACGAATAAACCCACTTAGGATAATAAACAAATGATTATATTAATTAATATTGTTAATAATAAGTTTAATATAATTAGTTTTATGTTAAACTAATTAATAATAAATTAATCATTAATTAATTAATTAATGATTAATAATATGGTTAGGTTAGTAACTAGGTTAGTTTTTTAGATTAAATAAAACATATAAAAAGAAAAACTAATAAACAAAATAAAATAAACAAATTATAAATACAAAAAATTAAAACAAAAATTATAATAAACAAACAATAAATAAAATATATAAAAATTAAAACAAAACATAGTAATAAAACTAATAAATAAAAAACAAAAACAAATATAAAATAACAAAAAACGTAAACAAAACATATAATACAAAATATTAAAAAACAAAAACTAAAAAAACATACTATCCTAAGTCTACCCACCCAAAACCCCATGCATACCTTCATACATCATGTCCCATTTAAATTCAAATCAATGGGTGTAATTTTTTCCGGACCCCCCCTCTCCATCCAAAGTTTAATGAGAGGGGGTTTGGAATGGTAGTTTCTAAAAACCACCCCCGGACAAGTGTCGCCCCCATAGGCCAGCGGACCCCCCCCAAAAAAACCGCTTACCACCTCAGGGAGGGTCCAGAATACCACCCATCCCAAAAAAACCATTTTTCTCAAAAAATTGCCATATTTGCCTGTTCAGTACGTCTTCTTTCAAAATGGATTCTGGGTAAATGAAATATTTTCAAAATCTGAGAGATATTTTTTCTCAGAATGGGCTGAAGAACAAAAACCTCTCTCATTTTTTTCACAGGTGCCATGAGAAGGAAGGATCGAAGCTCTCTTTCAACCTCTTTTTTCGGATTTACGGTTTTTTTGTTACAGTCCTGATCTTCCAGGAGATGTTACGACCAACTGGAGGTGAATTTGGTGAAACCGAAGGATGGTTTTGTCCAGCACATGCTCATCTACAATAACCTCCTTCATTTTTTTCCTAGGTGTCAGCGTTGAAGAGAAACAAATGTCTGTTCGGACCCCTTTTTTGCAGAAATTAGGCCCGTCTTTCATGGCAAACAGTTCCAGATTTTGGGGGATTTGTGGCTATTTTTGGTCGAGGCGGTTAAAACCAACTCTCGAAACTTATGGGGAGATCTCTCATATTTATAGAGATGATTTTTAATGTAAATGGGTTGATCATCCTGAGACCATGATTTAAATCTTGTATCAGAGCTCACAGAGCCAACTATAATTTCCATCAATTCAAATAATACAGTCGCAGCAGTTACATGATTCTTGTGTCAAAGTCATTGGTGAAGTTTTTTCTCATTGTGATTTTGTTTTCCTCTGTTATCATATATGTTTGTCTTCTACATTGTTTCAAAGAGATTTAAGATCAAGATTTGTGTAAAAACACCCCGTTCCCAGTTTAAAGCAATGCCAATGTTTTCCACTAAAAGTTAAATGTAGAATTCTTTACTTCTCTGTCTTTATCTTGACCCCTTAACGATTTCCCCCCTATGCCATACCCCAAGCTTACGAATAATCTGGTGATTTGACTACCTTGCCCTGTAAGGATGTTTGTAGGATTTGTTTTTTGATTAAATCTCATATTGTGACTCCATTGCCCATGGTTCCTCTTCACTGCACCTACCCAACTCAGAAACTTATCCTATTCTGCATAGCTAGCCTAATATGCTATTTCAATAGAATCTAATTTTGACAGAGAGATGCCTCTCTGAGTCTTGGAGGGCTAGATCCAAGACTTGAAGTGGTTTTGATGTTGCCTATGTGACTGCCATCATAGCCTTGGGAAAATTACAGAGTGCTAACACAATGCAAAGGAAAATGAGCCTTTCTTAATTTCTTAAGGAAAATATTTGATGCTTGATGAAACTAAATATGATACCCAAAATATTCAACGCTCATATTGACACAATGTTTGTCAATGTTTGTGCATGTCTATCAATGTTTGTTAGTTTCAATATACAGGTGACACAAATACAATGCCCCACGCACGTCGTACTTTATATTATAAAACCAAACAAAAATAAATTGTCAAAAATGTTCATGGTGATGCTACTGTCGTGTATTGTAGTAGTGTAAGTCACTTGAAACAAATTTACGTTAATAAAGTCAAAATTAGATGAGAATTATATGAGTCAATGTTGTTCATCCATCGTTGTGCAATATCCTTTGAATCAATCTTATAATTTGTACATATCACTACTTAGAAACAATTTATGGGTTGTACCATCTTTTAATCAAAAGCCTGGTTAATAATAATCAATTAACAATGTTTTTTTTTGTAAGTTAGGAATTGTATTAAAACTTGTGAAGCATAAAAATTATATCTGTCAAGCTATCATAGGAGGCTATGAAAACATTGTCTTGGTGGGAAACCAATGTTGTCACTTGCACGAAAATTCATAGTGTCCATGCAAAATTTGTAGAGCTGTAAGAGACAGAGATCTAATGTGCCACGCACAGAAAAAATTATGTAGGCTAGACTAAACAGAACAAACCCTAAAGGATGGATTTAAGGTAAGACCAAAAAATCCTAGAAATGAGGAGTCACACATGCCAAAAAGCTTGTGAATTATATTAGAAGAAATCATAAAAACACAGGAAACCTGAGCCAAAAGGAACTAGCCAGTGTCGGGCTCGAGCCATTGCTCTGGAAAAACCTGACACACATGCATGGTGTCTCTGTTGAGCTTGTTTTTGTCTAAGATAACATGCCTGAGGTCCTGAAAGAAATTCATCAGAAGGTCCACTCGGTGCCACCGCTCTATTTCCTTGTTCTGCATCTCGTTGATGACACCCTTGATGTTCTCGATTCCTTTCTTTATGGCATCCAAAGAATCTTTGAAAACGTCCCTTTCTATGCAGCGGGAGAAAGCAGTAGAGAGCAGAGGAGGAGGAGTTGAGTCGGAGGAGGAAAGGGGGAGTCAGAGAAAGGAGTAGGGGAGGATGACGAGGAGAGAGGAGTTGTGGGAACGGGGGAGGTGGAGGTGATGGGAGGTGGACAAGTAGGAGGGGGAGGTGGAGGCTGGTGTGGGGGGAACGGATTGAGCCTAAGAGCGAAGCTAGGTGAGTTTCCAAGACTGTCGAACCATTTGACTCAGCAAGCATAAGGATTCGACACCGGAGACAAGTACAGAGTGGTGTCTCGAGGAGGCAGAACATAAGTGAAGGAGGGAGTGGGAGCGACAATAGGCTTCGGGGTGGAGACAATATCAGGTTTTGGTGGAGAGCTCGGACGAGCCTGTTGGCCACACCCTCTCTCTCCCCTTCCTCTAGCGACATACCAGACCATGCCTCTCTTTGACTTACCCTTGAGTCGTGGTATCGAGAGAGCCACCTGAAACCAGATGATGGGCGCGTGAAAAAAGTGAGATCTATTGCTCGAAGAGAGCGACATCAGCCAAACGCACTAACAAAGATTAACCAGAGGAGAGGTTCTGGGAGCTGAGGGCTGAGTGCACTGCAAAAGCTTGAGCCAAAGGAGAATGATGAGACTAACTTCCAAAGGAGGCCAAAACTCTCGAGGACAAGGGATCGAATGAGCCTTGACACTCCATAACATAGGCCTAAAACCACCATGTCGGGATGGGTGATGGGACTGAGAATGTGTCTATCCAATTACCATTAACACTGCCACGAACAGAGGCACCAAGACGTTACACCAGACCAGAGACAAGTGAATGTCGAGGAACGATGACCGAGGATTTAAATTCATGAGGTGATGATGGAGGATGAGTGCACCTGAGCTGGCACAGGGTGGTGAGAAACTAGGCTAGGTGTCTTCCCCACTGGTTGTCCACGCATTGTATTCATAAACACCCCATCTGAGACAATTAACAATATTTTATATGCGATCTTTTTGATGATTAAATCTATTAAATTGTATGAAATAAAGATTTTTAATTAAAGTTATTGCATCAATGATAGACACATTCTTGTAAAGGAGTCCATATGAGCTGGGCCACACCAACAATTAACATGGCTGGATTTAAGTGTCTCTATTGTAGAGTTTCAAAGCCATACAAACCTTAATATTATTGAGTATGCTAACAAGATCTGACATACATACCTTAATATTATTGAGTATCCTTATATTAAGAATAATATTAAACTATACTACTTATTTTAAAGGTTTCAGGCATAAATATATAAAACTTGATGTTTATAAGACAAGTAATCATTAAAAGTTGAAATAATATATTGAAATATATTCACATTACTTAATTTTGAAATATAGCTTGAAAACAAATTGAATGTATGTGTAATGGTTTGGAAAATATATATAAGGGGAAAGATCAATAAGAGAAAAAAAGTAATTCAATCTAAACAATCATAAGATATAATAATTAAAAACTATATTTCATATTTGAATGACAAAATGTTGAGTTAACAATTTTAGGAAGACTTTGTAATCTAAAAATCCAATAACATCAAACATCATATGATCCATAAATATATCTCAAAATATTTTATTATGTAACCTCAATTAGAGATTTATGTCATTTTATGGGATGTGTTGAAGAGATTCTAATTTAAGCTTATTAAAAGCAATCACAATGGTGAAAAGAAACATTAATGAAATTTTGATATCCAATTTTAATATTAGTAAATTATTCATCAAAAATAGTTAAAAAATAATATGATAATATCATGTAAAAAAATATCATTTTGTTATATTAATTAAGATTATTACTACAATATATATTAGATTCTTAATTTTCATGAAAACTAAGTTTTAATTGCAAAAATGTAAAATCAAATTCTTACAATATCAAACAAAATCTCCCTAAAATATTATTTCAATAATTACTTACTAATTTCACTAACTCTTAAAAAACAGTTATTAAATTGAATTGTTTATTCTTAAAATTTAAATATTGATTTGAATTATTCTCAGTTTATCAACGATTTTCAAGTCTAATTATTCTGTGATGACCATCTTGTTCTGACTTGGAACTGTCACTGCAAAACAATATTGACAGTTATGAGAAAGAAAACAATCACAATCACAGTTATACAGATGGCTACTCCACCTGCTATCACAATCACACTCACGAGAAGTGCGTTGCTGATTGCTATCTATCAATTTCTTGCTTTAATTTTCATTGAATTCTATTTGAATTCGTGTCAAAATACTGGCGGAAGATTTTGTTATATTCAGTACATCATCTTGTAAAATGTTTTCAGCTTAAAGTATATTCACAATTTGTTTTTATCCATATTACATATTACACATTCTGTTTTGAGCTACAACAATCGTTTACTCTCTGCCGTTAATGTCCAACATAGAGAGACTAAATTTAAGATTCCCAGATTATATTATATGATCATTAGTGTATGCCATCATTATTTCCAGTCATTGTTGAAATACAATAGCATAACATCTATATGGTTACTATACAAATGATGTTAACCAATGAATATAAAAAACAATAAACAATAGCACTTGTTATTATAATAATTTTGGAGGATGTTCCACAATTGTCTTTGGAATTCAATTGGAACTACAATAAACATAAAAACAATAAACAATAGAACATTTCCAATCATCATTGAAATACAATAACATTTATATGGTTACTATACAATAAACAATAGCAGTTATTATTATAATAATTTTGGAGGATGGTCGACAACTGTACTTGGAATTCTAGTGGAACTAGATAAAAACAAGGAAGTTGCATACCCAACTATTCAATATAAAAAACAATAAACAATGGCAGTTATTATTATAATAATTTTCGAGAGCAGCCTATAAGCCATCCACAATTATCCCAACAACATCAAAAGGAGAAAACTGCACACATTAGCCATCGCGCTAAAGTCCTATTGTGAAAATTCTCCAATTGTCAATTTCGAAAACCCTTAATCTCCCCATTGCAGTCCATCCCACTATGACTTACGAAACCTGCTCCCCAATCACATCTCGACTATGAATTACGAAAACCTTTTAGGCTTCACAATCACATCTCGATTCTTTCCAATTCTACCCATTCCAACCTCCATACATCAACAAATAACCTTGTACTATTGCTTCTTTCAATAATTGACAAGAAAAATAATGAGAGAAAAACGCTATTCGGATTTTGTCAACAATTTGTTGTTGACACAAAATCTTTCCAATCTGATCATTCCATATATGGTATTTAAGGCTACCTTGAAGCTGAGGGATGGAAGGCTACCTTCCGATGTAGACCACCTTCCCTCCTAGTGTTGCGTGATCTCTTGGTCTCTGGATCTTTCTCATGCTGAGTTAGATCGACTTTTCGGGCTCCTGATTGAACCCAAATCAAATATGCATAGGCCCCTTTGTTTCTTATGTGCAGGTCTCGACAGACCTGCGGGCTAATTTCCATGTGCTCCCAAAACACTAGTTTCAAGCGTAAGCCCTTTGGTGTTAGCCCCTCCTTCATACGACCTTGGGTCGTGTCCTTGTGCTCATGAGTGATTGCGAGTGCAGGCAAGAGTGGTTTCAAACCAACCTGCTTTTCGCCCCGTAATCCTCCTTGTGCTTCCACGTATCCATTTGCGAATACTGTGGTTCCAATTGCGGCCCACTCTAGAATAATTATCCTCCGCGCAAGTTCTGGCTCTGCAATCCTTCTCATCCGTCGATCTCCGCTCCTTTTAGTGCTGCCTCACGATCAACGACTGCTATTGAATCTCCTTTCCTGCCATCTATGCACGATCTCAGATCACCTTGATCTGTCACCGCGTAACTCCCCTCTAGATCAATGACTATCATTGATTTAGCTTTTCAGGCTTTGCGAGTTTCGACTTTCAAACTTCTCTCTCCTCTATATGCCAATCTTCCGCAGTGGAGAATTTGCTACCATTTGGCTCCTTGAATCTACAACCATGATCTCCTCCGTGAATCCAGCCTTTGGGAATCTCGATTCTCAACCTCCACAAGCTCCCTTTTCTAAGATCCTTCTTCGCATGTGACCTTGAACGACATCCTCACATTACCACATTACTTCTTGTCAAAGCTCATGCACCTTCAATCCCTAAAATGTTGTGGGACAGTCGATCTCCTGATCTTAACAATACCTCTGGATTGACGGTTCATATCTACCCTCTCCAAATCTACGAACCAGATCTCTTCACGATTATGGACTTCGAGTTTTTGAAATATAAAATCTCGCTTTCCTCCGTACTCCAATCTTCTAGAGTTAACAAACTGCTTGCCCCTGTCCTGCTGAATCAATGACCATACTTCTACCTCAGATGTTTGACCTTTCAACTTAGATCTACAGTCTTGTGACCTCCTTCTCGATCAATGGTCGATATCCTCCTTCGGGTCCTCAGACCTTTCCTCCTCCACTTTTCTCTAGAGTCTCATATTTGACACCCCCTATCCACCTTCGCATCGACGTCTCTCGTCGTTTCTGAGACTTCAGCCTTCGGCGATTTCAAACCTCAACAACCACAAATCTCCGAAGTGAAATCTTCCGAAGTGTTGGATCTTCTGACACCTGTCCTCTCTTGATCCAATGGTTGTTCAATGGTTGTCTAACTGAGTGAATATTCATCCTCCACACGTCCCTTCACAGATCAACGACCCGCATTCTTCCTTTGGGATCAATGACCCTTAATCATTTCGGCCTTAGATGCTTTGGAACTCTTTGAAAATTCTTTCCATAAAAATCCCTGGAGTGCAATCCTCCAAAGTCCATGATATGGTGACACCTGTCCTCTTCCAAATCAATGGCTATCATTCTCTTTGGTTGTTAAGGCTTCGGCGATGTCAAACTTTTCTCCTTTGCATTCTCTCAGAGTGACTTCACCCAAAATTCATGATCTTTTGCTGTGCATCCCCTTTCTAGATCTGACAGATCAGATTCTCTTTAGGCATTCACGATTCGATAGTTTCAATTCTCAAACTGAAACTCCAATGTAAATTTCCCCAGAGCTCTTGATCTAGTGACAAGTGTCCCCTATGAAAATCGATGACTCTCGACGCTTAGGCTGTTTGGCCATCGGGTGTTTCAGCATTACACCTCCACCTCCTTCTAGATCTCATGACCCATTGACACATATTCCCTTTGAATCTAACGATATAGATTCATTTCATCCCTTCAGCACTTCGAGCTTCAGAAGTTTCAACTTCTTTGTGCACCCATTCCTCTCGGAGCATTTACATCTGAAATAATAGATTTTCACCACGTGTCCTTCTAGTTGATGGATAGTCCCAAATGGTTTTGGGACTTCGGCTTTTTATCACATCCTCTCTCTTCTATGTACGCAAAGTGTTAAATCTCGTACACTTCTTCTAGGATCCAATGATGGTTGATCCTCTGTGCTCAGATCCAACAGATGAGATCTATTCTTCTCCTGCACTATCCTTGTTCACTAGGCATTGATCCAATGAAACAAGCTTCTCCTTACAACCAATCTGACGGTTGTTGTTGCTCTTCCTCTTGAGCTTTTGACTTCTTCTGACTTGGAAGATTTTGTCAGTCTTCAAGGATTTTTGGCCTTTCAACTTTCTCTTGCAATCCCGACCTCTGGGTCTCGCCTACACGTTTGAAAATGCTATCTCTCCTGATATTTAAGGCTTGGCATAATTTCATCTCTTACGCTCTCTTTGCGTTATCTCTTCTGATCTTGATCCTTAGAGGATTTTCAATCTCCCACACACTCCTTGCGTTTCTTGGATTTCATCAAACTCAGATCCAAAGGATTTCTTGAAAATAAATTATTCTCACCTACTTGGAGTATCTCTCGCTCAATGCACACCTTGCAGAGCTCTCACTTACAGAGTGTTCAGTAACTCTGTTTCCTCCCAAACTCAATAAAGAGTTCCTTCTATGCACTCTCGCACTCGCTTGATGCCCACCTGACAGAGATCTATAGAGTTCTCAGTAACTCTAGTTCTCTCTGAACTTAGCAAAGAGTTCTTCCAGTGCACTCCTTGCACTTATACTGATGAAGATCCAACGGTATCTCTCCTGAGATTTCCTTGAGGTTAACTCAGCTCTGTCGACACACTCTTTGCGGACTTTGTGCACTCCTTGCACTCAGGAAATCAAAATGAGAGAAGCAATTGAAACTCATTCAACAACTTCATTAGTTCACGCATTCAAACATGAACAACATATAAAAGCATCACAATGATGATAAAAAACACATAAACACATGATATGCAGGAAAAAATGTTTTTCTATTATCTCTGTGTGTCTATACAGATTATTACAAAAACTAGACTGTAACAGAGTCCCAGTTCTCTCAAGCTCTCTCTTTGGACTATTCTACCTCCTAAGTCTCCTAATACTCTCTCTACCTGAGATCTCTCTCTAAAGTCTCCTAATTACAAAAGAGGGCTCCATGAGCTTATCCTCTTGACCGCCTTAGTGCCATTGTTACCTCAGTTACGACACAATGCTTCTATGGCTCATTCCATAAATGAATGTCCAGACTTGACTATGATCTGGACCTTCTACACACAACCATTTAAGGAAATCCTATCTACTACTTGTAAAAAGGCATGGCTTGGCATTTATAAGCCTTACAACACAAAATCCATATAGTATTATATTCAAAATTAAACAATGGGAGGGTCGCTGCTTCTCCCTTTCTCCATTGCACATCTGCGTGTTGGCATGTTGGCACATTTGCTAAGGTGGAGAAATTCTCCTGCTTCATAATTCACTGCTGGGAAAATCATGAGCTCTTGTTCATGAGCTCCTCTCTTCTAGTGTTGAAATCCACCTGGATCCCAAACTCTTCCTTGGAGTTGTTCAGTTGCTCCTCTCTAGCTATGCCACTATTGTTGTTGTTGTTGTTGTTGCTTCTTCTTTTTCTTCCCTACTGCTATGGAAGGCTCTCTTCTGTTCAACTCCCCTTTGTTGACTTCTTCTCCTGACCTCAACATCAACTTCATGATATCCTCTATCACTCTATCCAGCTTCTCCAGTGGTTGGCTATTCTTATGCAGTCTTCTTGGCTACAACTCTTCCTTATTAGTGGGTGGATCGACTTGATCTCTCATGTTGTCTTTACTTCCTCTTGTTGAACTAATTTTCCACTCTGCTGCAGACTCCAATTCCAGAGCTTCATCTCTGAGTTTCCGCTCAGCTCCTTCCTTCTCTAACATCTTGATGTATTTCATCTCCTTTTGAGTTGGTTCAAGTCCAACTTCTTCCAGTTGCTCCTCTAGATGGTGTGCTCCTCAATCTGTCTCCAATATGATATTATGGATGTGTTGGATTTTCATCAATACCCTTCTCTCTAGGGATTACAATTCTACATACAGATCAACAAGGTCTATGATGTCTGTTTCTCTTTCTACTGCAGGCTCCAGTTCTGCAGTCATCTCTGTTTCAGCTTCCTGGCTGAAAAAATTGAGCCATTCTTCTGAATGATCCTCTCCTTCTGCCGGGGTAGACATGGATAGACATCAACATCTACTCCATTTATTCCTCTTCTCCTTCATCATGACAGTCACTGTTTTCTGGCCTTCTTCTATTGTTGCATCTGCAACACATGCTCTGGCCTCAACTGGGCTATCTAGTAGGAATATCTAAATTCCCCCAATAATTAGAATTCTCCTCTGATCCTCCTCTTGGATGGTGAGAGTATTTAAATTCTCATCATCTTCATTCACATGGCCTTCAAATCTACATGAATATTTATCCATCAACACTCCTTGCTAATATAAACTCTCAACAGAGTCTATGAGACTCTGAGACAGTCTCATGTCTTTCCCCATGCCTACCTGACAATTTGAGACTTCTCTTCTACCCACTTGGCAGTCTATGAGATCAAACAATACCATCTCATTGCCCACTTGGAAAATTGAACTTTCAACACTACTCCCCTGGTAGTATATGAGACCTTGCACTGATCTCTTTCCATTGCCCACCTGACAATTTGAAAGTCCATTTCTTCCCACCTAGAATTTTATGAGATCTTCACTGATCTCACCTCCTCCTCATCACTGAGGTTCCTCCCAATTTCTGGTTCACAGGTGTGAATCACTTCTTCTTCATCTCTGAGGATTTGGACATACCTCAACCACTTCTTTAATAGTTGTTGTTTTCCTTTGGCCAACAATATCTCGACTGGCCACTTCACCTTCTTCTTCATGGGCCACTCATACACCCAATGTGCTTTAGCATCCTGCTGCATTTTTAATGTTAGTTGTTCTATTCTTCCTCTTATCTCATTAAGATCCAGATCCATCTATAGATTTCATTTCTCCTTGTGTCCTCTTCGACCACGCTCATGGCTTTTAGTAGCCATTTCCACCTTCTACCTGCCCTCCTAGAAATCCTACGGATCACTCTACATCCGAGAGAATATCCATCTTCTTTTACAGCTTACCTGACTGTTTAAATTTTTGTTGTTGCTCACATGCAACAACCTTCTCACAGAGCATCAATATTCTACCTTCCTTTCACCTATTGTCTACAGGAAAACTTCTGTTTGTGATACCACCTAATGTTATCAGGTCATATCCTTTCACTGTCTCTCCTTTGTCTGTTGTTTGCAAAAACAAATAATGACCTCCTCCTCTTTCTCTTTCACTTGAAATCTACAGACGAAAACTAGCTCTGATACCACCTGATGCAGACCCCCTTCCCTCTTGGGGCTACGCGACCTCCCAGTCTCTGGATATTTCTTCTACTAATTCAGATTGACTCTTCGAGCTCCTGATTGAACCCAAATCAAATATGCATAGGCCCCTTTGTTCCTTGTGTGCAGGTCCCGATAGACCCGTGGGCTAATTTCCATGTGCTCCCAAAACACTAGTTTCGGGCATAAGCACCTTTGGTGTTAACCCCTCCTTCATTCGACCCTGGGTTGTGTCCTTGGTCTAATGTGTGATTGCGGGTGAGGGAAAGAGTGGTTTCAAACCAACCCGCTTTTCACCCCACAATCCTCCTTGTGCTGCCATGTATCCATTTGTGAATACCGTGGTTCCAATTGCGGCCTGCTCTAAAATAATTATCCTTTGTGCAAGTTCTGGCTCCACAATCCTTCTCGTCCATCAATATCCACTCCTTTAGGTGATCTGGGCAGGATCTTTTCAACGATTATGGTTGAGTTTTAAACTTGCATGAATAATTTAACCATTTGAGAATTTAATGAAAGAATGAGAAAAGAAGAGGATTATGACATTCAAAACACATATGCAGATCTGAAAAGACTAATGAACAACAAACCATAAGAACGCAGGTTGATAATGGAGTTCGGCACAATGTTTGCCTACGTCTCCGGGCCTTTTTCCTGTGGGGGAGGCTTCTTTATTTCTGCTCAAGTGCTCAAAATTACATCTCAGCAATGCCCAAAGGCTACAAGACTGATCTGGTCTTGTTGTCCCAGATCTCAAGAACCCTGCAAAAGAAACGRCACGCCAAACTGATGCTCCAAGCTCCCAGAAACGATCCGACAGCGTTTCCACCTCAAAGGCTTCCCTGCATCAAACTGAATTTGGCTTGGCTTTCCTCCAGCATAACTCTGCTCTGAATGACTGTCCCTTGGCCTCAAACAGGCCTGGTTTAAATAGCAAAGGATTTGGTTTCACATCCCCAACTTCCTCCAAGAATCTGGCCTCCAAAAATGCCCAATATCCCCCCAAAATGGAGAAAATCAGCTAATAATGGGTTGAATTAATTATAAAACCAATTTTATAACAATAAAATCCACTTATATATAGTTCATTGGGCAAATCGGGTGCAGCCCCCCAATAAATGCGCCCTTGGTCATATTGGCGCCCGACCATGTGGCCAAGCACGCCACCTACGCGCTAGCCTCGTGTCATCTAGCCCCTGGTTTCTTTGCATGTGAATCGGACAATGTGCTAACAGTTTGATCCGCCGTGCCCAAAACAGCAATAGCCCCCAGGTTTTATGGGTATGGTTCCGGTCATATAGTTAAACGGATAGGACCGCGGGTCCCATGGACCCGGGGCTTATCGTTTCAACCGCCCGTGCTGGATTCGTTTTGAAACGGCTCCCGCCAAATTCACCGCGCCGTTGGTTCTATTAAACGGTCGCATGGAATAGTTTATGTGGCGAGGGCTGGGGCTAGGCCCCGACCCCTTTGCCGTCCGTTGAAACCATTAACAAAATTCAAAAGGAATATTTTCCGATTCCATAACAAGAATTACCCGCCGGCACCGTGGTTAGCCCAAACTTTGTGGTCCGTTGCCCTGCCCGGAGGTTTCGCGTTCGAATCCCCTGGCGATGACCAAAACAGTGTTACATTGAACCAAACAACTAATGAGGTAGCGCGACGTGGCCGCCCGTGACTGGGCCACGTGGTGCTTTTTAAACCAACAACAACCTGACATGTGTCATCATCTTATTCGTCAACATTAACCAATCAAAATGTGCCACGTCACCTTGCCACTTGTCAAACATAGATTAGCCCACGTCATCATACGGTTGCCACGTCAATGCTGACGTCATCATGTGCCACGTGTCACCCATCCAGTGGTGACACGTGTCACTTCCAAATTGGTCAAACTGTGTGCCAAAAAGTCCAAAAACATATGCCACATGGCATCACTTGGATCCGCCACGTGTCCTGTACGGACATTCCACGTCAGCACTGTACGTCCTGCCACGTGGCAGTACGGCCTGCCCAGTCAGCATCAAATTTTTCCCTGTTTGACTTTTCGGACAGAACGCGATATCTTCTCCATACGGACTCCGTTTGACGAAGTAAATATACCGCCAGAATCAGGAAGACGAGACGGACGCAATGGCACAGGTTTCATCGCATTCTGAACACTTTCATTTTTGAGCATTTTTCAAGCCCTAGCAGGCTTCTGGATCCATTTTCGGATCATTAGGTGTTATCTCACGATCAATGACTACTATCAAATATCCTTTCCTTCCATCTACGCACGATCTCAAATCACTGTGATCTATAGTCATGTAACTCCCCTCTAGATCAATGACTGTCATTGATTTTTCCTTTCGTGCTTCGAGAGTTTCAACCTTCAAACATCTCTCTCCACTATATGGAAATATTCTGAAGTGGAACATCTACTGCCATCTGGCTCCTTGAATCTACGACCAGGATCTCCTTCATGAGTTTGGTCTTTGGGAATATCGATTCTCAACCTCCACAAGCTCCCTTTTGTAAGCTCCTTCTTCGCATGTGACCTTGGACGATGTACTCACATGACCATGTGAATTCCTGTTAAATATCATGCATCTTCAATCCCTAAAATGATGTGGGACTATCGATCTCCCGATCTTGACGGTACCTTTGGATTGACAGTTCATATCTTCCCTCTCCAAATCTATGGACCAGATCTCTTCACGATTCTGGACTTCGGGTGTTGGAAATATCAAACCTCGCTTTCCTCCATACTCCAATATTCCAGAGTTAACGATCTGCAAGCACCTGTCCTGTTGAATCAATGACCCTGCTTCTACCTCAGATGTTTGACCTTTCAACTCAGATCTATGGTCCTGCAACCTCCTTCTCGATCAACAGTCGAGATCCTCCTTCGGGTCCTCTGACATTTCCTCCTTCGCTTTTCTTCGGAGTCTCATATTTGATGCTGCGTTTCCACCTTCGCATCGATGACTCTTGTCCTTTCCAGGACTTTAGCCTTTGATGATTTCAATCCTCAACAACCACAATCCTCCAAAGTGAAATCTTCCAGAGTGTTGGATCTTCTGACACCTGTCCTCTCTTGATCCAACGGTTGTTTAATGGTTGTCTAACGGATTGAATATCCATCCTCCACATGTCCCTTCACATATCAATGACCTGTTTCCTTCCTTTGGGATCAACGACCCTTAATCATTTCAGCCTTCGGCGCTTCAGAACTCTCTGAAACGTCTTTCCATAAAAAACCCTAGAGTGCAATACAATGAAGTCCACAATCTGGTGACACCTGTACTCTTCCAGATTGAAGGCTATCATTCTCTTCAGTTGTTCGAGCTTCGACGATGTCAAAAATTTCTCCTTCACATTCTCCCATAGTGACTTCACCAAGAATTCATGATATTTCACCATGTGTCCCATTTCTAGATCTAATGTCTTATATTCTCTTCAGGCATTCACGATTCGACAGTTTCAATTCTCAAACTGAAACTCGAATGTAAATTCCCCCAAAGATCTTGATCTGGTGACAAGTGTCCCCTTTGCAGATCGACGACTCTCGGCTCTTCAACTATTCATCCTTCGAGTGTTTCAGCGTTACATCTCTACCTCCTTCTGGATCTCATGACCCATTGAATCGTATTCCCTCTAAATCTAATGATCTAGATTCATTTCGTCTCTTCAAGCTTCAGAAGTTTCAACTTCTCTATGCGCTCATTCCTCCCAGAGCATTTCCATCTGAAATCATTATATTTCTACCACGTGTCCTTCCGGTTGATGGATGGTCCCAAATGGTTTTGGGACTTCGAATCTTTAGCATGTCCTCTCTCCTATGTGTACGGAAAGCATTAAATCTCATGCACTTTATCCCAGATCTAATGATGGTTAATCCTCCGCACTCAGATCCAACGGATGGGATCTATTCTTCTCTTGTGCTATCCTTGTTCGCTAGGCACTGATCCAATGGACCAGGCTTCTCCTTACAACCAATATGACTATTGTTTTCTCTCTTCCTCCTGATCTTTTGACTTCTTCCGACTTGTAATATTTTGTCAGTCTTCAAATATTTTTGACCTTTGAACTCTCTCTCGCGATCCCGGCCTCTGGGTCTCACCTGCACGTTTGAAAACACTATCTCTCCTAAGATTTGAGGGTTGTTATAAGTCCGTCTCTTACGCTCTCTTTGCGTTATCTCTTCTAAGCTTGATCCTTAGAGGATTTTAGATCTCCCACGCACTCATTGTGTTTCTGAGATTTTGTCAAACTCAGATCCGAAGGATTTCTTGAAAATAAATTCTTCTCACCTACTTGGCATTTCTCTCTCTTGATGCACACCTTGTAGAGCTCTCACTTACAGAGTGTTCAGTAAATCTGGTTCCTCCCGAACTCAACATTGATTTCCTTCTGTGCACTCTCGCACTCGTTTGATGCCCACCTGGCAGAGCTCTACAAAGTTCTTAGTAACTCTAGTTCTCTCTGAACTCAACAAAGAGTTCTTCTGGTGCACTCCTTGAATTTCTACTAATGAAGATCCAATGGTATCTCTCCTGAGCTTTCCCCGAGGTTAACTCACCCCTATCGACACACTCTTTGTGGACTGTGTGCACTTCTTACACTCGAGAACTCAAAATGAGAGAAACAATTGAAACTCATTCAACAACTTCAACAATTCACGCATTCAAACATGAACAACATATAAAAGAATCACAATGATGATCACAAATAGATAAACAAACAATATCTAGGAAAAACTGCTTGTCTATTATCTTTGTGCGTTTATACAAATGATTACAAAAACTAGACTGTAACATAGTCCCAGTTCTCTCAAGCTCTCTCTCATAACTATTCTACCTCCTAAGTCTCCTAAGACTCTCTCTACCTGATATCTCTCTCTCAAGTCTCCTAATTACAAAAGAGGGCTCTACGATCTTATCCTCTTCACCGCCTTAGTGCCATCACTATCTCAGTTATGACACCGTCCTTCTATGACTCATTCAATAAATGAATGTCTAGACTTGACTACGATCTGGACCTGCTACAAGAAACCATTTAAGGCAACCCTATCCACTACCTATACAAAGGCATGGCCTAGCATTTATCAGCCTTACAACACATAATCCGTATAGGATTATATTCAAAATTGAAAAATGGGAGGGTCACTGCCTCTCCCTTTCTCCCTTTCTCTATTGCGCATCTACGTTTTGGAGTGGTGGCACATTTGCTGAGGTGGAGCAATGTTTCTGCATCACCTTGAAACTGATCTTCAGAAAGAAACAATTCTGAAAGACAACTTTGAGTCGAGGAGCACGTTTCATACTTATTAACTGTTCGGTGGTCACAAAAATCATATGCGCCACTCACATAACATCTTGGTTAGTCATTGAAATGGTATGCTCTACGCACAACACACCTCACTTGTTTACTGCAACGTCAGTCCACATGACTCTATTAGTACAATAATAGGATGCTTTGTGATCCATTTACCACCACAACGAATGTGAGGAATGTACACCGTGTTAATTAATTTCCCTGTATGCCCTCCATATTTTCATCTCGAGCTGTTAATCGCTAAATAACATTACAATTCTCACTTATGGCCGTGTTTATGGAATAATGAGTAAATAACTTAAAGTGATTGGATTTTTTTTAGAAACTGGAAAAAATTAGTAAACATCGTTGTAATTTTTGGGTTGCTTTGCTTTTTTTATTTCGAGTTATAATTTAGTTGTTGAGACATAAGTTAGTTAGTTTTGTGACACAAATATGTACGAAATCACAATTTTGTACAAAACGACAACCTGGAATAGCAACGTAAAGATTTTATTCATAGGATCAGCTCTCTGTTTCTTATTCACACTAGTAACTCTTCAATGGTCATGAAAAGTATGCATGACTCACATAACAACCTAACAACTAATGGAAATGGTATGCTCTTGTGCACATAACACACTTCACTTGTTTACTGCAATGTCACTTCATGTTATTCATTTATTACAACAATAAGATGCCATGTGATCCATTTACCACTACAGCGGAACATACGCCTTGTTAGTTAGTTGCATCTTTCCTATATGTTCTATGGGTTTGCATCTTGAGAAGTTAATAGTTAAATAGATTTACAATTTTCAATGATGGGCATGCTAATAGTTAAATAATGAGTATTGAGATGCTAATAGTTAAATATCTTTACAAATTTCAGTTATGGGCATTCTCATGAAATAATTAGATGCTAATAGTTAAATATCTTTACAAATTTCAATTATGGGCGTGCTCATGAAAAATGAGTAGATAGGACAAAGTGATTGTTGTTTTTCTCCAAATAATGAGAGAAGAATGAATAAGAAACATCTTTAACGGGTAACCAACTTTTACAATATAACAAATGCACAAAATGACATATTCTCTAAAACTAGGTCTAGCTAACCAATAAAGACAATACTAATATAAAAGTGCAAATGTAGTAACTCAATATCTAGGGTTTAACATGCCCTTTCCCTTCAAATAAGTTTATCCTCGACTCTTGATTAGTTGTGGATAATTTTCCATAAAGAACTCATATTCCCACATCACCCCTTCTACTACTAGGTTCCTACAATTGATGAGGTACTCAATAATTACTTGATTTCATAATTGCTTGATTCATGTTTCAAGATTTGTTTATGGTTCTAGTATTATTTCTTCTTCTTCATTAATCTATGTTATAATAGTCTAAATTGGGAACTTTTTGTGGGTTACCTTCTTTAAGAAAGAAATATGGAAGATTGGATGTATATGTCAAGATGGAGGAAACTCTAATTTGTAATCCATACTTCCAATCCTTTGCAACACCTTTTTAGGACCATAGTACCTGGGTGCTAATTTATTGTCCTCCTTTTGTTGCTTGGGGGACATTTATTTGTATGGTTGTAGCCTTAAAAATAACCAATATCCCACTTTAACTTCCTTTTATTTTTTATATTGATCTTCATGTTCTTTCATCTAATTTTGGTTGGGTTGTGATATTCTTTGTAGTGAAATTCTAGTCGAGGTGAATTGAGTGATAGTTAGAGTCGAGGTGGATTGACAACAGGTTAAAGTCGAGGTGGGTTGACAACAAGTTGAATATAAAGGGAGTTGATCAGGTAAATTCGAGGTCGAAGATATCGACGAATAGTCAACCGACAAGAGGTGGAAGTGTGGGTGTGAGATGACTGACTAGAAACTGAATGGAGGTGGACTAGTAAATCCAACTTGGAGTCGAGTGTAACAAAATCCCATGATTTGTGGATTTGTAGCCAATGATATGAATGGATTTGTAACCATTTTTGGGCACCAATATTTAGGGTTTTTCCTATTGTAAAGCCTATAAAGAGGTGTGTTGTAAGGCAGTAAAGGCTGTTGTTGTAAGGTAATCATAGGATTCCCTTTTCCATGTTAGTGGATGTGTAAGTGTAGGTGGTTGGTCATGCATATGTAAGCTGAATTGACTGGAGAGTTGTTCTTTCTTGTGCAAGAGGGTATAATGTCGATTGTGTCTTAGGTGTGGACAAATTTTAGACATGTAACCTTTTATTCTTAATGAATAAGACAATAAGAGAGAAGAATGCTCAAAGGAATGTTGGTTTTCCCAGTTAAGGGTTTCCAGGGTAAAATCTCGGTGTATGGTGTGATTTCTTGTGTTATTTGCATTCTTGATTAAATTCTTCTTCTCTTATTCTAGGATTAGTGTGGAAGTGTCTTTCATTTCTTGAGATGTGGTATCAGAGCTTAGGTATTCCCTGGAAAGTGAGTTATCAAGGTGGTGGAATTCTTTGGTGTGTATATTAGATCTTGACTTTCCAATCTTGAATTTGAAAACTAAACCCTAGGTAGAGTAAGAGTCGTAAGCCATAAATTGTGTTAGATATTGCGGTAAAGAATTGCGAGCTGTTCTAGAATAGAGATAGAAAAATTCAATGGACATAATTTTGAGATTTGGAAGATTAAACTGGAATATTTTCTTGTAGATCGAGAACAATGGAAAACAGTCTTTCTAGGTACCCATTCGACAAGAATGTTGACAAAAGAATGGGAGAAAATTGAAAGAAGAGAAAGAAGTACGATTTGAATTTCTCTTGGAAATTTGGTGCTACTGAATGTATCAGGTGACGATTCAGCTAAGAAATTGTGGGACAAACTGGGAATTTTATACCAATCGAAATCTTTGGTAAATAAGTTGTTTCTCGGAAAGAATCTGTATCTTCTGATAATGAGTGATGACATTTCGGTGACTGGGCATTTAAATTGTTTAGTACAGTGTTAAACAAGTTATTGTCTATGGATATTAATATCATTGATGAGGAGAAGTGTATCAGCCTATTATGTTCTTTTCCAGACTCCTGGGATAGCTTAGTCGTGGCTATTGCGAGTAATACAACCACACTAGCACTAGAGGACGTGGTTGCTTCTCTTTTTTCAGAAGAAATGAGAAGAAACAACATGGAAGGATCGACCAAGTATCCTATGGTAGTGATAGGTCAACCGATATACAGAGATAAAAGTAGATTCTCCAGTATAAAGTTTAAGTTAAAGGGTAGATCTAAATCCCCGGGTCAGTCAACCCAAATATGTTGGAAATGCGGTAAATTTGGGAATTATAAAAAGGATTGTAAGTCGATGGCAACAAAAGTTAGTGCTAGATCTGATGAGAAGTAATCGACTGAGAGAAATATGACCTTAGAGAAGGTAGGTGATGTGCACCTGGCGTCGACCAATACATAGTCGGATCAAGATGTTTGGTTGATCAACTCAGGAGAATGTTATGGAAATATCTGCCTCACCATTGCTATCTTGCATAGAGGGCCTTTTTCCATTTCCCTATGCAGACTTGTCATTCCTTTTTTATGAATCCAGAGCTAAAAATACATATTTTTCCACATATACATGCCATATCTACTATACAACATGTGTATATGCAGGATGCTCCAGTACAACCTGCGTACATCGGGATTTGTGCCAGAAAATACAAAAATGAAGTCAGGTTTCTATGTCATGACATGAGATCTCTGATCCTTGGCCTTCCATATACTAGAAATGTTTTGACTCGGCCCTTCAGGTTCATTTTGAAGGATATAAGAGCACAATTTCGAGCTTTGGAAAAGAAGAGAAAACATTCAACTTTGAGATTAAAGTTACTCTGGAGAAATTACTTCATATTGAGTCTGGATCCCTTTGTCCATCAAGTCTAAACATAGTGTTCAGGCCCCAATATCTTTCCCTAATGTTGAGAGAACCTCATTGTCTCTTTTATATGAGCTTGCCTTTGCTGGAGGATTAAAGTAGTGGAGGCCCAGTTTGAAGGAAATTGGTTTCTTGGTTTCAAACCATGCCGACACAGAAGTCTATATTGTTCTCGCTTCTGCTGATCATTTGTTAATAGAAATACTCCTTTCCCGTCCAATTGGTATCATGCAAATATATGATTATTATCCATGGGCATATTTGTAATGTTTATTAATGGATTATGCTATCTAATGTGCTAACCCCTTTATATTATCACTATATAATTCTCTTTTCTTGTTTGTTGAGAACTTGTTGTAGGCACAAAGATTTGGGTCAAAGTACTCAACAGTGGAACATCATCAAACATTGGAACGAGGTAGGATTATTTCTTATCTCACTTGCATATTGGTTTATATAAAATATGTTGGAATTGAGTAGATTTGTGTAGTCATACATGTCTGTTGTGGTTTACCCTGGCCATAGAGAGTTTTTCCCTCATAACAGAGAATCCTATCATATGAAAACACATAAAGAATGGTTATGTGAATATGAAATATATGATGGGGGTGATGTGTTCTTGGGGGACAACTAGACAACCATAATTGTTGGATGGGGAAGAGTCTCACTGAAACTGCATGATGGGAGGAAAAGAACCCTTCCAGGTGTGCTACATATTCTGGGTTTGGAAAAAACCTCATATCTGTCAATAAGATGAGTGATAAAGGTCTGCTTACTCTACTTTAGAATTATTTGTGCAATATGGTCAGAGGTGCGATGGTATTACTGAAATGAGTTTAGAATGGTACCTTGTATAAGTTATTAGGGAATGTTGACTCAACTGGATGCAACAACATTGAGTTATGCAAAGCAGAGGTATGGTCGAATGTTTTCCTGAATTTGGTTTAGAAGTCAATTTTTGTAAACATTGCATATATGGAAAACAATTTCATGTTTGGTTCCTATCTTGAGCGACATGGGAAAATGGGATTCTAGAGCTGGTGCATAGTGATGTGTTTTTCCCAATTACAGTGCCTTGATTTGGTGTATCCTTGTATTATGTCTCCTTCATAGATTCTTTTTCCAAGAAGATGTGGATATATTTATTGAGGAAGAACTCAAAGTTTTTTGAGATATTTAAGGAGTTTAAATCTCTTGTTGAAAACTAGATAGAGAAGAGGATTAAAGTGTTGAGAATTGAAAATGGTGTTGAATTATGTGGAAAGCAATTGGATCAGTTATGTAAGTAGTGTGGCAGAGCATACAAAAAATCCACACCATATACTCCACAAGAAATGGAGTTGTCGAGAGAATGAACATAATGTTTTTGGATAAGGAGAGTAGCAAGCTCAATGGTGTTGGGCTTGCACAATAATTCTAGGCGGAGGAAGTTGACACTACGAGGTATCTGGTAAATATGTCTCTTTAGTCGACACTAGTCAACGCGAGTCCAAATGAGGTATGGTCTGGTAAGAAGCCCTCAGTGGCAAATCTCAAAGTATTTGGTTGTGATGCATTTGTGCATGTTCCCAAGGAAATAAGGAGCAAGATAGACAAGAAGGAAGTCAAATGTATTTTCATCAGATACAAATAAGGGATGGAAGGATATAAGCTCTGGGATCCTACATTAAGGAAAAAAGTGTACAATTGAGATGTGGTATTTAAGAATGTCAGAGGTAAGTCCAAACCCAAGGAATCTATTCAGACTAAGAATAATCCTAATATGGTGTAGTTTGAACTGGGGAATGAAGAATATGATTTAGATGAGTCGAATGAATATGAGGATGAGGTGGAACACTTAAATCCGATGATAAGGAGGTTACAAAGAACAAGAAAACCAATGGAAAGGTATATTTCTCTTGAATTTTGTTCCACATTTGTTTTAACTGCCATCATTGATGAGCCTAATTCAGTCGGTGAGGCAATCGACTCGAAAGAGGGTAAACTATGGAATTATGCCATGGTAAAAGAGATGGAATCCTTGTACAATAATGAGACATGGGATTTATTCAAGTTACCTAGTGGAATAAAGCGCGTTAGTAGTATGTGGGTGTTCAAGAAGAAGATGAAATGTCATAAGCCAATTCAATAAGTTCAAAGCTCGACTGGTAGCGAAATGATATTCCCAAGTCAAGGGAGTCAAATTCAGTTATGTTTTTTCCCTATTGAAAAAGTAACTTCCACTAGAGTACTAATGTCTCTCACTGTAGAATTTGATCTAGAGATAGAACAAATGGATAAGAAGACAATGTTCCTACATGGGGACCTAGAAGAAGAAATTTACATGAAACATCCTGAAGGATTTGTAGTATAGGGAAATCAAGAGTTGGTATGCTAACTCAAAATATCCCTTTATGGTATAAAGCAATCACAAAGGATGTGATACCAAAAGTTTGACACTTACATTCTTAGTTTCAGATTTGTGAGAAGCAAAGTTGATCACTACATGTATTCTAAGGAAGAAGGTGTGTGTTTCATATATGTATCTTTGTATGTCGATGCCATGTTTCTGATTGGAAACAACATGCATGCAATAAAGGAGGTAAAGAAGCATCTATCCTCCAAGTTAGACCTGAAGGATCTCGGTGAAGATAAATTCATTATGGGAATGGATATTAAGAGAGATCAAGCAACTAGAAAGATCAGGTTGAATCAAATGAAGTATTATGAACAATTATGAAACAATTCAACATGCAGGATTGGAAACCAGTGAATTTTCCAATTCCTATGGGAGAAAGGATTAATGTTGAACATTGTCCAAAGATAGAGGAAGAAATAGAGGAAATGGAACGTGTTCCCTATGCAAGTGCATTTGGTATTCTAGTGTATGTGATGGACTGTACTCGAGTAGAAAATTCCCATGCAGTGGGAATGTTGAGAATGTACATTTCGACACCTAGAAAGGATCACAAGACAAATTTCAAGAGAATATTCATGTATTTTTGTGGAATGAAGGACTATTATATATGCTACCAAGGAAAATCTAGAGGTGACATAGGTAAATTAGATGTACATGGCTTTGTAGAGGCCAACTGGGCTGGAGATGTTGATCGACAGAGGTTGACTAGTGGATATATCTTCAAGATGTTCAATGGAGAAATAAGATGGATGAGTAAGTGGCAAGAGTTCATATCCTTGTTGAAAACAAAAGTTGAATACATGTCGGCCACTCATGGAAGAAAAGAAGCAGTATGGCTTGCAAGGTTGTGTTCAGGAATAAAATTTGAGCAGAGATCTATGAAGGTAAGTCATGACAGTGAAAGCGCAATATTTTTGGCAAATAACCCTACTTATCACTAAAAGACTAAGCACATTGATGTACAATACCATTTTGTAAGATACATGGTGAAAAGTAACAAGGTGTTGTTGGAGAAATTAGACACGTTGGAAAAGATAGTAGACTCTTTGACCAAGTCTGTGAGTGTTGTGAAGTTCTCTTGGTTTAGCGATGCAATGGGAATTGTTTCCCTTGGTCTGTGAATGAAAGTTCAGGAATCTCTTGTTTTAGGAAATAGGACAACAAGTGTGAGAATGTTTTTTTGTTATATTCTTTGTAGTGAAATTCTACTTGAGGTGAATCGACTGACAATCGAAGTCAAGGTGGATCGTTAATAGGTCGAAGTCAAGGTGTATCAAAAACAAGTCAAATGTCGAGGGAGTCAACTCGGTAAAGTTGAAGTCAAAGATATTTGTGGTAATTCAACCGACAAGAGGTCAAAGTGCAGGCATTAGACGACCAACTAGAGACCGGATGGAGGTCAACTAGTAAACCCAACTTGGATTCAACTGTAACAGGATCCAGGGATTTGCAGGATTTGTAGCCAATGATATTCATGGATCTGTAACCATTTTTGCACGCAAATATTTATGTTTTTTCCTATTGTAAATCCTATAAACAGGTGTTTTGTAAGGCCATAAAGGTTGTTGATGTAAGTTAATCATAGCATGAACTTTTGTAGATTACTACATGTGTAAGCGTAGGTTGTTGGTCATGCATTTGTAAGTCGAAGTGTCTACATGGTTGTTCTTTCCTTTGCAAGAGGGTTTAATGTCAATTGTGTCTTAGGTGTGGACCAAGGTTAGACATGTAACCTTTTATTCTAAATGAATAAGAAAACAAAAGAGAAAAACGTTCAAATGAATGTTGGTTTTCCCAGTGAAGGGTTTCCCAGGTAAAATATCTGTGTATTGTGTGATTTCTTGTGTCATTTGTGTTCTTTATTAACTTTTTCTTCTCTTCTATTAGGATTAGTGTGGAAATGTCTCCCATTTCTTGAAAATTTTGTGCTATAGCCAATTTATCATTCAATAACTGGAGAACTTCTTCTTCATGCTCTATGTTGTCATCTATTGCTTGAACCTTCACTTTTTCGTCTAAAACAAGGATTATTTCAAGGATGGAAATTTATTTTTAAATTTAGAAACCTTGGCGAATCTTGCTAATCCTTCATATGCCAACTATAAAATGTTTGGCAATATTTTTGTAAAAATATTCAAATTTCTAAGGATTTTATATAGTTTGTATAAAATTTTGGTGATTTTTAAGGTAAAATGATTTTATCCTGTAGAGTTTCGGAGAATCATTTTTAGAATAGTGAATCCTTTTTTGGTAAAAAAGTTGGAAAATCAGGCCATCAGTGAAATTTATCCCCTAAAATCATCCCTTCTTCCAAAGGTGATGTGATGGATGGGGATGATAACAATAAAGTGTCATACATGTGTAATTTTTTTATGAAGTATGGAAGGATGTGTTGTACCACCATTTTTCCAAAAGAAACCACTTGATCCATTGTGTCTTTTTATTAGACACAAAGAAAAAAATATACTCTTATAGAAATTTATTGACAATACCAGCTCACCCATCATACTAAAGTTCGTAAGAAGAGTAATGAGCCAATTCACTATTCAAACAAAAAAATAATTAAATCTAAAAAATACCATTGAAAATTTTATCTCTATCCCTTACAATAATCTTGGGGATTCCATGCAGCTTCTCAACTCTTCCATGAATATTATAGTTATTTTACCATCTTCAAAAGGTTGAGAAAGAGAGAAAAAACAAGCATATTTCATAAGCCAATCCACCACTACCATGGTGAGATTCTTTCCTTTGAACTTTGGTATAATTTTAATAAAATATACTATGACCTGTTCCCAAAATTGACTTGGCATAACTAATGGCTATAGAAGACCTGAGGTTTGTATTGTCTCTCCCTTATTCTATTGGAAATATAAACATTCAATGAAAAAATTTTGAGCATCAATTTCAAATCCTTCTGAGAAAATATCCTTCTTAGTCCTATGGTAAGTTTTTAGGAAACTGCAATGTCCTCCTATAGAATAAGTGTGCAATTCCAAAAAGACCTTTCATTTGAGTTTGGAATTCTTTCATAAATATAGACAATTTTGATACCACAATGAATCAATCTTCAACACAAATTTATCTGATGAACTTAGGTCCTCTTGTAGTTGTTGAATGATATTTCATTCCTTCTAATATTGATTTCATTCTATCCTTTATTGATCCACTCCATCATATTTCATAATGGAAATACTACACGTTAATCACTATATGTCTTCTTCTTTCCTTAAACGTGCATCTACCACAACTTTTTTTTATTATTATTTAAAATTTCAAAGTCATAACCTAGAACACTTTAGACCCATTTTTGTTACTATTCTAATGATAATAATTGTTCCAAGAAGTACTTGAGACTATCCTTATTTGTTTTTACCTTGAAGTGTATTCCTATTAGGTAAGGGCACCATTTCCTAATTCCATGGAGTATGGCCAAAATTTCCTTTTCATAAATGGGTTTGGGTAAGTTGTTTCCTTTAAGATGGTTTCTTTTAAATAGAGGGACCTTCCTTATTGCATTAAAATTGGACTAATGTCATGCCTTGAAGCATCACAATCCACACTATAAGTTTTTATGAACTTAGGTGTGTCTTGGACATGAGTTGTAAACATAGGTTCCTTAAGTTTTTCAAAAGATTTGGTTGCTTGTTGAGTCCAATATAATGTCCCCATTTTCAATAAGAAGTTATTCTATTTGAATAGAATTCTTGACAATATCACATCAATCCTAATAATTTCCTAAGAGTATTGAAGGTTTTGGGAATTGGTCATTCCAGCATACCTTTAATTTTTTTAGGGTCCTCTTTAACACCTTCATGAGATACAAATGACCTGGATATTCCACTTCTTGAATCCAAAAGGAACACTTGGAAGTATTTTCATTTAGTTGTTTCTCCTATAGTAGTTATAATATGATGCGAACATGTTGAACATTCCCTTCCAAAGATTTGTTGTATATTAATATATCTCCAAAAAATACTAACACAAATTGTATGAGGAGAGGTTTAAAAATAGAATTCATAAAGATTTAAAGTTTGGAAGGTGCTTTAGTAAGGCCAAATGGAATCACCAAAAACACATAATGACCTTCATATGTTCCAATGACTATTTTGGGGATGTCTTCTCACCTCATATTAATTTGATTATATCTAAATGATGATTGAACTTCATAAAGAAAATTTCTCCTTCCAATTTATCTAATAATTCATTAATGATAGGAATATGAAACTTATCTTTAATGGTAATCTTTTTGAGATATATATAATCTAGATACATACACCATGAAGCTTCCATTTTGTATCCATCACCACCAGTGAAGAGAAATCACTTTGAATAAGTTGAATGTTGGTACCTTTTAATATTTATTGAACCATACATTCAATCTCATTCTTTTTTGAATATGGGTACCTATAAGGTCTGATGTTAGGTTGCACACTTACTTGTTTCTCATGATCTTGAGAAGGATAAAGACCTTAGGCATCTGTCCAAATTCCTTGGAATGATTTTCAATGACTTTTTGGAGATCTAAAATAATAGAGGTTCTATATATTTGAACATATAGCAATCAAAATTGTGCAATTATACCATGGTGTGCCATTTTAGAAATTTTTTCATGCTATTAAAGATCATAACTTTAGAGAGTTTCTGCTAGATAACTTTGAGTTCAATTTCCTTGATTTATTAAGAGAAACTCATGAAAAAATCCTAAAAACTAATATCCAATGTCTCCAATGATTGTAACCATTGGGCCTTTAATACAACATCAACACCACCCATTTGGATTGCAATAATCAGATTCTCCAGCGAATACTTCAAAAAGTCAACCTCCGATAATCAATATTGTGGTTCCTTTGAATAGCAATCCCTCCCACATGAATCTTACTGTTCAGATACTTCCACATAGTTATCTTTTTTTTTGTAAGATAAAGTTTGGTATTACCTCAAAAATTCAATCCATACATAATTGTGGAGGGTTTGCTAGTTGGTCTGCCTATAAAGTGGAAACCAGAACCAACACCAGTAGCCCTTTAATATGTTCAACATTGTTGGAAGTTTAGGAGACAATTTTTTTGAAATTCTAAAAATATCATACAAAAATCCTAAATATTAGAAAGGTTTAAGCCATAGATGATTTTAGGGGCTAAATTTCGCCAATGGATTAATTTTCCTAGTTTTTCCCAAAAAATGATTTGCCAATTTTCATATTTTCTAAAAATGATTCTCCCAAATTCCATAGAATAAAATTATTTTATTTTAAAAATCGCCAAAATTTTATAGAAACTATTTAAAATCCTTAAAATTTTGAATATGTTTACAAAACTATTGCCAAATATTTTACATTTTTCATATTAAGGACCACTAATATTAACCCAAAGTTCTATATTTTAATATAAATTTCCATCCTTAAAATCATTCCTGTTCTAATCCTTCATCTACTGAGAAAAAGAAAAACTATCATGAGATAAACAACTATTATCCATAATTTTCTGATTCATCCATGTTCTAGGGTGTCTCACGCCATTTGAGAACCACTACATATGCTTGTTGACAGGTTGCGAATCTCGAATGAACAGGATCGACTGACATAGTTTAAAAAAGAGCATACATCCATATAAGAATAATCTCTTGTATAAATTGTTGGTCTTCCACAACCCCTCACAAGTTGAAAATCATTTGGAGTTGATCATCCGAGAGTCACCGTTGCGTAGTGTTCACTCTTCTTGGAGAATTGGTTTCCAAATTTTCCTAGGGATGAATGGAATTCGACTCATGGATTTCCAAAGGAATATCTTCCTCAAATAGGAATCCTCGATTCCCCTTAAGGGGATCCTGTTGACGGGCGAAATTGATCGTCCGTCAACTAGGAGAGTGGAACTGGTCCGGGGTTGTCTAAATAACCCAATCTGTTTGGAATGGACCACCCTGACGAGTTTAACGGCTCCATTGGCCGCTCTAAGGTCTTTCAAGAAAACCAAAGAGAGAATTGATCCGAGCTAAGTAATCTAAACAAACTAAACTAAATAAAACAAATTGAAACTAAACTAAAACTGAATATAACTATTCTAACTATTACATACAATCTACTAATTACTATTGTAATAACTCAAATCAACTATCTAGTTATCAGCTACAATATTTCTTATTCACAAATATACATTATAAACAATCTACAGATTTACTTAAAACCTGCAAAACTCATGTGTTCTCTGCCCTAAGACAACCAAGAATCTCTTTTTGATTTTTTATATTTTATGAAAAGGAAATAAACATTACTGAAATTAAACAATCTAATATATTTACTGGAATTAAACAATCTAATATAAATCTAATTAAACTACTATCTATATTAAACTACTTAACGAAAACAGTAAACAACAGACTAATTGACCTGGAAACGCTCCAAGTCTGCCCTGTGTAAGATGACTTCTTAAGCTGGTTGGAGGAAGAAATTCACACCGTTTAGTCCTTAAGATTTTCGTAAACAATCAGCTATGCTGCTCCTTGAAGTGTTTTACAGGGCAAACAAGACATAAAAGAGATTATAACAATCTTATGATTATAAATTCCTGCAATAAGGGAAACTTGTTATGCATAAAACTTATATATAACAATTCAATTTATGAAGAAGATAAAACTATCATTCACAAAATGAACTAACAATTGTTATATCTTTTATCTATCTGGAAGAAACAAGATATGGATAACAGTGATCAAAATTATATCATTTGCATTTGATTTAGATAGCTAAAGTAATCATAAACCATAAACACATTGATATACAAAACATGAAACAAAAAGTTGATATATTGAGAAGCTAAAGCTATGAAAAAACATCAATTCTGCTCCAGTCTATATTAGAACTCCATATCCTTGTTCTCCCATGAATGAGGATGATTATTATTACAAAAATCATAAGTATTTATAAGTCTGTCCACAAGGTAAAACTTCCTTGTGGATAATACCAAATAGTTTACATAATCTGGGAAAGATCCCAAAATCTCCTAAACTAAGTAATTAAAAAGCAAGTGAAATCCTTGAGATATCTTCCAACTGCTCATAAACTCAATTGCAATTCGAATTTACCTACAATAGAACACAAATATCAAATTAGAAAGATATTTGAGTGACAAAATACAAAAAAAATGATCCTACAGACTTAGCTACAGAATCATCTGATTCTGTAGCTAGTCTAAAATAGCATATGGAATCAGATAGCAATCAAATAAAATCAAATCCAATCATCTTTTAATAATCATCAAAAATGAATTATTAATGATTCAATTAAAATTATCATTCAAACTAAACAATATCAAATTGAATGCAATCGAAACAGAGTAAAGAATGCTCTGTTTTYAGTTACCATAAAACATAGTCAAATCTTGACAGGCCTATTTAGTATCAAACGAAATTTAAGCACTGAATCAAGTCATATAAGATACGATGTAATCGTAATCAATAAAACAATAATCRGACATAATCGTAATCATATAAGATATGATATTCCATAACATAATTGTAATCGATACCATTGAACATAGAAATATTTGTTACAGCTATAACAATATATCATAAAGCTCATGTCGTTCTAATCAAATATGGAAAGACAGTTACAATGTGAGTGTTTACACAATTTTCAGATAGGATCACATAGTGATCGTAACCATTGATAAGAGTAATAATCATAGACCGAGTAACAATCAGGGCAAATCGTAACTGTGTTAAAAATAGAAACAAGTCGCTATTCTGGGCATGATCATTTCCGTCCAACAAATTAAATTTGAACAATATATTCCTTACAATATGAACCGAGCTGAGAACACGGTCAAACCATACCAAGTGAATCAAGTAGTTGGATACAACAGTTATGACTTACATCTATTCGCAAATTGGTTACACCTTAACAGGATGGTATTCGAATTGTTCATAAGATATCAAATCAAAACAGTTAATTGTAATTTCCAACCATATCATCTAGAACATCACCAATTCGAATCAAATATTGGCTGTGTTTGAAAGTTAAATAACAGAAAAGGCCTGTGTTTAGACAGATAATTCAATTGAAACTAAATTAAAACAATCGAATCTATCCTATGATTGATCAAACCAAAACCAAATCCAATCAAAGCTAATTCAGGAATTCGATAAATCAAAACAAACTTATATACAATAATGCATGCTTATTAAACAATTTCAAATTAACACTGTACACAGAGCTGTGAATTCATCCTATAAACAAATGATAATCATACCAGTATGACTGTTCAGACTATGCCAACTTTGAGTTTACAACCGCTGTAGCAGACTCGACATTTTTGAACAAAATCGAACCAGTCGTTCGTTGCTTTTTATTAGTAGATGGCATCTTCATATTATGACTGGTGAGTTTTTCCACTTGATCTTCCAGAGCATGAATTCTGGATTGCAACATAGGCACATCTAGGTAGTATCTTTCCAACCACAAGCCACACTGATCGCATGGTGAAACAACTGGTTGAGCAGGAGAAGGTTTCGACGAGTCATCGAGGGTTTCACGAGGCATTTCAATGCCAGGGAAATTGGGATCATTCTGCAAACAAGGTGGTAAGTTTCTGACAAATTCATAAGGAGATTTGTTACATAGACCTTTTGAGTAGGGATACTCAGCTGCAAGGAATCGTTCAATCTCTGATTCGGAATCCTCCCTGACCACGATAGGCTCAGGGTTAAAAGAGGGTTTCTGTTTATTTCTCCCCATGCGAGAGATTAACCGGGCGTTTTTATTACCCCTAGAATTTTCATTAGATTTATCTTTAGGTTTTCTGGCTATTGGCTTAGCAATTTTGACCTGTTTGGTCACAGACATGGGCAAGTTCATAGGTAAATCAGGTAGAGGTTTGGGTAGAAAAACATTTTAAGGCATAGGGGGGGTAAGCTTTCTTTCACTCACCACAGGTTTATCAACCTGTGGTGGAATTGAGTCCTCAAAACTATTACGACTGAGAAAATCAACCCAACTGTCACGACGTAACCCCAATTCATAAACCATAATCATTTTAATCAACCTAAAATGGAAGAGGCTGGTATCGGCCTGGCTGCGCTTGTACCTCTTCGCCATCTTAAACAGACTTCTATGAAGGTAGTGAGGCACATTGAGTTCAAAACCCATAAAAACCATCAATAGACGAAGGTGAAACAAGAAAATGAACCCATACCTTCCCTCGCAAGTAATGAATTGTTTGATTATCATTAGCAGGTCATGCCATCGTTGTTTTAACATATTTACAGGCCATCCTTTGTCGCAGGAGTTCACCATTCGAGATTGGAAGAGCAATGTCCACGGGACATCTTCCAATTTACAATTTTTAGACCACTTCTGTCTCGTAACAGGCAGACTGGTTGCTGAGCTAAGAAATTGTTCATTAATTTCAAGTTGCACATCCCCAACCTTGGCTCAACAGCCATCGAAGGTTAACGCAAATTGCCGAGCCAGGCTAGGGTTATAACCATCGAATTTTCTTATGAACGAGAGCCATCCGAACTTCTCCAGGTCACTGTAGGCGCCATCGAACATCAGCAACGCTTGGCAACCGTTGGGCTCGGCCCTTACGACTGGAGCCATGGCTTGTGTGCATAGTAGGGTTTGAATCAAACAATACAAAATGCAGGAGAAAAAATCGATAGGGCTTAACAGCTGCAAGCGCTCAAAGGGGAATGAATCAATGTAATGCATGCGAAGGTGGTGGGATTACCACGCCATGCAGTGTATTAATGGCTGAGTACAGAGCTGTTCCATCAATAATCATAACGTTTAAAACATATTAATCGGCCAACCCAAATCGGTGAATAACCATATCAACGTGCCATTAATCAAATGTATAATGAAGACCATATGTTATATTAACACGCCAAGTGTATAGTTCAATCCAACATGAAATCCAAAAGTTTTACCAACGCACCAGGTGTAAAATATTTCCATTCAAATATGAAATCAAACTGATATGTGATCCATGCGTTTTTTAGCATAATCAAAGTTTATAAACATTGCAACCAATGACTTTATGAAATCGATAAGTTAAGAATTTATGATAGTAAGGATCACATTATATAAAACAAGATCAACCATGACCCTTATAAAATCGAATATAACCCATAACTTAGTATGTTCAATGCCTTACCAAAGAAATCAAGTTGCGCAATCAAAATAAATGGACATAGTTTGAAAATCATTCCAGCCATTTAATAGTAGACCAAAGGTAAGTACCAATCAGGATATCAAATAAGCAGATCATGACAGTCCAGATAACGATGAAGGAGTTTTCATGCTTTCAGTCGTGAAAACTAAATCGAAATCAATTTGCAAATGTCGCTTGAAATGAAAATATCGTCTGTTTGCAAAATGTGACAAAAATTTGGAGTTCAAGAGACATAGGTGTAGGCAGCTTTTTAGGGCAATTGAAAAAAATTGAATTGGCTGCCAACAGATCCCAATCACCTCTGATGACATGGTTGGAGGCCTTGTCTATTAGATTGTTGTCATAGGGAGGACTGGAGGTTGAGGGCTCTCCTCTGGCTTGTTGAGAGGAAACTGAAACCCTTCTAGGACCGTCCATAGTTCCAATATCCTCTTTGATGAAGAATTACTAGGAAAGGGAGGCGGAGAAGAGGAAATAAAATGTCAAGATCAATTTTCCATATAATGATAATAAGTCAGGCCCCTTTCCAATCATCCATGTTCTCCTGACATTAGTGGCAAGAAAATGGGGATATTCATATGTAGAGGGAAAAAAACCATAGAGGGGGGAAGAAGAATGAAGGAAGTCCAATATAGAGATATATAAGGAAATACCAAGAAATATGGAAGGAAGGAAGAATGAAACACCGAAAATACATCATTCTGGGACATAAAAATGAGAGAGAATAACATAAGAAAATATAATACGTCTGTGCCTTGAAGTCATATACAATTGATCGGGATTATTTTGAGAATGACATGTAGATAGAAATATATCATAGATATAATAAGGAAATACACAAAGATATTTCCAGAAACATAGAAAAATAGTGAAACACAACTTCTATTAATGAATAAGAGAGAAAAACATTGTAGAACACAAACTAGCAAAATGGAGTAGATTATCTTTGAAAATAAAGAGATGTTGGTTACGCTTAATTTGCAGCGATATTTATATCACACTCCATTCCCTACTTAAAGGGCCTCCTTCACCTTAATTATATATTATAGAGTGAGAGGAGAACAATTCCCATTATGCATGTGGGATAAATTAGTCTAAGTTTATAAAATTGCATTGACCTATTAAGACTTCCCGAGTGGTCACAAGTCCTAGTACTACTCTAGCTCGAGTTCTCTTAACTGCGGAGTTCTAATGGGATATGGTGCATTAGCGCTATGTTGTAGGCATGTACATAAGAACACTAGGAAATAATTACATGATTTATGTAATTAACAAATGAATATGTGATGTAGGAGCATCACCAATAAAGAACAAGTGTGGAGGACATCTGGGAGTGCGAAGTCATCCACAAAAGTTGAAGTGCCGAGAGAAATCTTGTGCAAAGTGTTCACAGATTGGATTCTCAACTAAGCGTTAAAGAAGTTGTTCAGAGGAACAAAGGAAAAACGAAGAAGGAAATATCAGGAGGGAGAGTGATGGAAATATTCAAGTAAAGGAGTCCTTCAACTTCTCGTAGAAGCCAATGAGAAAGATTCATTCTCAGACTGGAAGAACCATTCTAGACGGTTGGATTTGGTAGTGCTACATGGAGGATAACTGTGAAGTGTTTCAATACTTAGAAGTTCTACAAGCTCGGAACTTGACAAAGATTGGGTCGCAAATTTTGAAGTTGCAATTTAATTCTGATCATTGATCATAGTAGATCATGTGGCAATAGGATCCAAGAGTTTGGGAAGTGAGTGATTAGAGGTTGTGAGTGACAGGACTAGAGTTTCGCAGGGTCACAAAGCCTGAACCATTGTGGGGCCAAACAATCAAAGGAGACGCGTGGCGTAAGTTGGAGACTCGGAGCTGAGCACTTTGAGAATGAGTGAAGAAAGGATTTGGAATATCCCTGAAGTCTGAACCAAGAATAAGGTATACCCATGGTCACAGTCATGGTCACTAGCGAAAGAGACTGTGTGTGTGGGTAATATAGTTTTGGGTGCCTATAGGGACCCAAGGAGTCATTCCAACTCATGAATCCAAATGATCCAAGACTAGGAGGTCAAGGATTTGTTTGGAGGGAAGGGGGTTTGCGTTAGAGTGGTATCAGAGAAGAATACAAAATTTTATTTTGTTTGGAGGAAATATAAGGGTCAACACAATGCCGCCCAAGAGATGTGTTGATCCACCTATAGCCAATAGAGCTATGGAATGGGAGATGAGAGAAATATGTGTGAGGTTGGATTCCATGGAGACAACACAAAGGAGATCACCAGATGCTAGAGATGTCAGCGAGGCAGAAATGGAAGAAGTAGAATTTGCATAAGTTGTAGCTGAGGATGCTGCGGAAGAACGCTTATTGAGAGCGATTGTCAAATTGGGTGCGAGAGAGAAAATTGACATCCCTATGTATGATTGAAACCTGGACATGGAGGAAGTGCTTAACTGGATACAAGCAATGGATATGTATTTCAACTATGAGGATGTCGAAGAAGAGGAAAAGGTAAGACATGTTGTCACTAGGCTAAAGGGACATGCAACATTGTGGTGGGATTAATTGCATAACGACAGAAGGAGCAAAGGAAAACAAAATATCAAGAGTTGGGATAGAATGGTATCCAACTTGAAGGAGAAATTCATTCCCAAGGATTACAAGATAAATCTATTCAGGAGGATGCAAAACCTGAGACAGAGAGGATTGACTATGAAGGAGTACACCGAGGAGTTCTATAAACTAAAAATTAGAGATGGACAAAGGGAAAGAGATGAAGAGAAAATTTCCAGATACATTAATGGCATGAGATATGATATCCAGGATGAAATTAGCATGGAAACAATAAAAATGATTGAAGCCGTGTATCAGATGGCACTGAAGGTAGAAGATAAGTTGGATAGAAAGAAGAGTCAGCAGAATAGGGGTCGAAGCTCGAAAATAGGTAAAGGATTTTCCCAAGAGAAGGCACAGAAGACCAGAGACGAGGTGAAGAAACAACATAGTCACTCTGAGAGAGAAGGAATTTCTCAGACAAGAAAGAGTGGGGGTAGAAGTTCTTTTCCAAGAGGTAGAGGAGGGGAAGTAAGGTGTTATGCCTGTGGAAATACATGACATATGTGTGGGGATTGTCTCGAGAGAAATAAAGGAGGTGAAGCTCACATGTCAGAAGTGAAAAAGTGATATGATGAGGCAGAAGGTGCAGAGGATGGAAGGTCCTTGATGATGAAGAAGATTCTTTTGAAGCAAGAGCTAGATGTTGAAAAGCCAGTGCAAAGGAACAATTTGTTCAGTACAACTTGCAAGATGAAGGACAGAGTTTGCAAGGTGATAATCGAAAGTGGGAGAACTGAAAAATTAGTATCCAAAGATATGGTGGAGAAGCTAGAGATGGAGATGACTAGACATCCGACACCATATAAAGGCTCATCATTGCATAAAGGTCATCAGGTAACAGTCAGTAAACAATTCCTAGTTGATTTCAAAATAGGAGGATATAGAGATGAGATCCTATGTGATATAATTTGTATGGATGCCTGTCATGTTTTGTTGGGAAGACCTTGGCAGTATGACATAAATTTTATTCATGACGAGAGGAGAAACACATACACCTTAGAGAAAAATGGTAGGACACATATGTTACTTCCAATTGAGGAAAAGAAGGTGGAGGAGGAAGCCAACACGAGGATACTTCTCATGAGTGGGAAGGAACTCCGGAATAAAGTAAAGAAGGAACATGAGATGCAGTTTGTTGTAGTCAGGAAACTGAGGGTTATCCTTACTAGTACTTCATTGGAGAATTTTCCTGAGAAATTTCAGGCGATACTAGAGAATTTTGTTGATATTGTAGTGGATGAGTTGCCAAACTCATTGCCACCTATCAAGAGCATCATCCATCACATTGACTTGATACCAGGAGAATGTATGCAAAAAAAAACAATGTACAGGTTGATGCCTCAAGAGAATGAGGAAGTGAAAAGATAGGTTCAAGATGTATTAGACAAAGGATTGGTCAGAGAAAGCTTGAGTCCATGTGCAATACCAACTGTATTAAGTCCAAAGAAGGATGGAGGATGGAGAATGTGTATGGACTCGAGAGCCATAAACAAGATCACCATCAAATACATATTTCCATTACGGAGGATGGATGACTTGATGGATTGCTTGAGTGGAGCCAACTATTTTTCAAAAATAGTTTTGAAAAGTGGATATCACCATATCAGGATGAGAGAATTTGATGAGTGGAAAACATCATTCAATATGAATGAGGGGTTATACAAATCGATTGTTATGTCATTTGGCATAATGAATGCCCTGAGCACTTTTATGAGACTAATGAATGAAGTATAAAAGGATTTCATTGGTAATCTTGTGATCGTGTATCTAGATGATATACTAGTATTTAACAAGAGTAAGGAGGAACACTTGAGACTTTTAGCATTGGTAATGAGGAGGCTGCAGCAAGAGAAGTTATTAATCAATTTGAAAAAGTCATCTTTCTTAAAGAAATAGCTTATATATTTGGGTTTTGTTATTTCTTCAAATGAGTTGAAGATGGATCTTGAAAAGGTGAAAGCGATCAAAGAATGCCTGTCACCAAGAAATATCTTTGAGGTAAGAAGATTCCATTTGTTAACAAGTTTTTATCGGAAGTTCATTAGGAATTTTAGTGGGATTAGTGCTCAGATGATGGATACAGTGAGGAAGAGACATAAGTCTTTAAAATGGACAGAGGAGGCCAAGAGAAGCTTCAACATACTGAAGGAGAATATAACTGAATGAATTATTCTGGTCCTACCAGATTTCGGAAAGACGTTTCACATAAGATGCGATGCAAGTGGAGTTGCAATTGGAGTGGTCTTAAGTCAAGACAACGAACCTGTTGAATATTTCAGTGAGAAGTTGAATGAAGCTAAACATAAGTACTCCACATTCAACAAATATTTCTATAACATAATCCAAGCGTTGAAGAAATTGAGACATTATCTCATACTGAAGGAGTTTTTTTTGTATAGCGATAACCAGAAACATGCTAAGTGGATAGAGTTTATAAAAAAAATCACTTTTTTCATTAAACATATTTCTAGAAATGATAACAAATTTGTTGATGGATTGAGGAGGAGAATTTTGTTTCTGCATGAATTTCAGGTCAAAACCTTGGGGTTTGATCACCTTAAGGAAATGTATCACAATGATCCAGACTTTGGAGAAGCATACAAAGCATGTGTGAATCCCGTGCTCATAAAAAAAAGCGAGTGGGCTGAATATCCAAGTCAGTATGGGTGGTTGTTCAAAGGATTTCAGTTGTGGATACCGAGATGATCGATGAAAGAGAATTTTTTGAAGGAAAATCACAACGGAGGTCTAGCTGGATACTTCGGCCATGAAAAAACACTTTCCCAAATAACCAGTTCATATTATTGGCTAGGTATGAGAGTGAAGGTAAATAGATTCGTGAACAACTGCAAGATTTGTCATTATGTGAAGGGGAAGAAAAAAAACACTGGTTTGTATCAGCCATTTCCTATTCCAGAGAGGCCTTGGGATGCGATAAGCATGGATTTTGTGTTGGGATTGCCATGGAAACAAAGGGGAAGTGATTCTATATTTTTGGTGGTGGAAATATTTTCAAAGATGACACACTTTATCCCATGCTAGAATACGAGTGATGCAACACATGTTGGAAATTTGTTTTTTAGAGAAGTTGTGAGACTCCATGGATTTCCCAAGAGTATAGTTTCTAACAGGGATACTAAATTTGTTGGTCATTTATGAAGGATGTTGTGGAAAAATTTGGGGACAAATCTATCTTTTAGTTTTGCATATTATCCATAAACGGATGGATAGACTGAAGTGGTGAATAGAAGCCTAGGAGATTTGCTGAGGAGTTTGGTCACTGAACACTATAGTCAGTGGGATGTGATTCTAGCACAAGCCGAGTTTGCATATAATGACTCAGTGAACAGGAGCACTCAGAAAATTCCATTTCAATTTTTTTATGGGATGAATCCAAGAGGAGTATCGGAGCTAAGGGATCGGAAGCATAATGAGTTTAGGAGTGCAAGAGATGAATATTTTTCTACAGAGATGCAGGAACTTCACAATCAGATCAAGGAGCAGTTGAGGAAGACCAGCTGCGAATACAAGCACATAGCCTATCAACATAGGAGAAAGATTGAATTTGAAGTATGAGATCAAGTTCTATCACATCTGAGGAAAGAAATATTCATGAGGAGAACATATAACAAGCTGAAGTTGAAAAAGATAGGGCGATGTAAAATCTTGAGGATATTTGGAGAGGATGCTTATGAGTTAGAGCTGCTAGAAGATGCCTGTAGCGGAGAAGTTGTAGATGGATAAGATCATAGATAAAAGAATTGGTTAGAGGACCAGAAGAAATATGTATTTTGAATACTTAGTGAAATGGAATGGATGAACAATAGAAGATGCCAGATGGGTTAATGAAATAGAGATCCAGAAGCATGGAAAATTGGTGTAGGAGCTCATGGACATGAGTCCATGAATTTTTCATACAAGGGAGTATGATGCAAGAGAATCACCAGCAAAGCCCAAGCGTGGAGGATAGTTGGGCGCACTAGCGCACATTTTGAAATAATTTGAATTTCAAACTCATCAATGTATTAATGATATATCTGACAAAACTTTTTGAGTTATAAATATCTTTAAATGTTTGAAGGCTGAGCCATCACAGAAGATGATGGGTGAATGCATTTTCTTTTATGGATCAGATCACAGTACAAGACAAAATATTTATTGTAATAGGTGTTAAGTAGTTGATATCATTTAATTCCATTTAAGGTAGCATAGAGTATTTGAAGAGAATTCTCGAAGAGAGCCTCTTTGTATAAAGCTTTGTAATATTGTCGAGTAAGGGTTGTTGGTAGTTGTCAATTTTTGTTGATAGTTGTTGTAGCGACTGACTCTAGTATGTGTATATTTTCATTCTAAGCTAAGAGCAGGGAGATACAGAGAAAAGTTGGTTGAATGTGTAAGTTTTAGTTGGATGAATATAACAAAGATATATTGTCCCAAATTTGTATGGTTATGTGTCTATCTAAATGAATTGTAGAATATCTGTTATTTTTCAATTCTCTATTATTTATGCTATTGAATCCATGACTGCATTTGCTTTCTTGAATGTATGAGTCATTGTGAGGAATAGATAAGTTTCAATCATTTATTTTAGTTGAGCAAGTGAAATGTGTACATAGTGTCCACAAGGAGTGCGTGACCAATTATGTTTTGACTCGAATTCTTAGAAGAAGCAGTGAAACTTATACACATGCAAGGAGTGCATCGATGTCCGCACAAAGTGCGTGACAAAGTTTTCAGACTCGAAATCTCGGGAAGGATAGAGTGATTCATTCACGAGAGATAGAATCGGTTGGAGAACAGTCACAAGGAGTGCGAAGTCATCCACAAAAGTCGAAGTGTGGAGAGAAATGATTTGCAAAGTGTTGACATATTGGATTTTGGACTAAGCGTCAAAGAAGTTGTTCAGAGGAATAAAGGAAAAACGAAGAAGGAAAACTCAGGAGGGAGAGCGATGGAAATATTCAAGGAAATGAGTCCTTCAACTTATTGTAGAAGACAATGAGAAATATTTGTTCTCAGAAGGGGAAGAATGATTCCAGACGGTTGGATCTGGTAGTTCTATAAAGAGGATAATTATGAAGTGTTTGAATACTTTGGATTTCAACAAGATGGGAACTTGACAAAGACTGGGTCACAAAGTCCAAAGTTGTGATTCAATCCTAATTGTTGATCATAGGAGAGCATGTGGCAATGAGATACAAGAGTTTGAGAAGCAGGAGATTAGAAGTTGTGAGTTAAAGGCCTAGAGTTTCGCGAGGTCACGAAGCCTGAACCATTGTCGGGCCACCAAATCTAAGGAGACGCATGGCATAAGTTGGAGACTCGGAGTTGAGCGTTTCAGGAAGGAGTGAAGAAAGGATTTGGGATATCCTAAAGTCTGAACCATGAAGAAGGTAGACCCATGGTCACAATCATGGTCACTAGCAGAAGAGATTGTGTGTGTGGGTAAGATATTTTTGGGTGCCCGTAGGGACCCAAGGAGTCATTCCGACTCAAGAATCCAAATGATACAAGACCAGGAGGTAAAAAAAACCTTTGGAGGGAAGGGGGTTTGTGTCAGAGTCGTATCAAAGAATATTATTGAATTGACTTATGTAGGGAGGAAAGATATGCATCAACACAATTCCACCCAGGAGACGTGATGATCCACCTTTATCCAATAGAGATATGGAAAAGAAGATGATATAACTACATGCGAGGCTAGATTCCATGGAGACAATAAAAAAGAGAGTGGCAAATGCTAGAGATGTCAGTGAGGAAAAAATGGAAGAAGTAGAAGTTGCAGAAGTTGTAGGTGAGGATGCTACATAAGAATGCTTATTGAGAGAAGTTGTCAAATTGAGTTCCAGAGAGAAAATTGATATCCCTATGTATGAAGGAAACCTGGACATGGAGTAATTTCTTGACTGGATACGAGAAATGGATAATTATTTCGACTGTGAGGATGTAGAAGAAGAGAAAAAGGTGAGACATGTTGTCACTAGGCTGAAGGGACACACAACATTGTGGTCGGATGAACTGTAGGCCAACAGAAGGAGCAAGGGAAAACAAAATATCAATATTTGGGATCGAATGGTAGCCAAGTTGAAGGAAAAAATCATGCCCAAGGATTACAAGATAAATCTGTTCAGGAGGATGCAGAACCTGAGACAGAGAGGATTGTCTATGAAGGAGTACACAGAGGAGTTCTATAAACTAAACATTAGAGCTGGACAAAGGGAAAGAGACGAAGATAAAGTTTCCAAATACATTAATGGCCTGAGATATGATATCCAGGATGAAATCAGCATGGTGATAGTCAGAATGGTTGAAGACATGTATCGGATGGCACTGAAGGTAGAATATAAGTTGGCTAGAAAGAAGAGTCAAAAGAACAAGGTTTGAAGCTCGAATAGAGGAAAAGGAGTTTCCCAAGACAAGGCACAGAATCCCAGAGACGAGGTGGAGAAACTACATAGTTAGTCTGAGAGAGGAGGAAGTTGTCATGGAAGAAAGAGTGGGGGTAGAAGACTGAAGTTCTTTTCCCAAAGGTAGAGGAAGAGTTAGAGGAGGAGAAGTAAGGTGTTATGCCTATGGAAATACATGGCATATGTATTGGGATTGTCCTGAGAGAAAGAAAGGAGGTGAATCTCACATCTCAGAAGTCAAGAAGCGAGATGTTGAGGTAGAAGGTGCAGAGGATGGAAGGTCCTTGATGATGAAGAAGGTTCTTTTGAAGAAAGAGCTAGAGGATGAAAAGCCAGTGCAAAGGAACTATTTGTTCAGGACAACTTACAAGATGAAGGACGAAGTTTGCAAGGTGATAATTGACAGTGTGAGCACTGAGAACTTAGTATCCACAGAGATGGTGGAGAAGCTAGAGTTGGATACGACTACACATCTGATGCCATATAAATTCTCATGGTTGCAGAAAGTTCATCAGGTAACAGTCACTAAACAATGCCTTGTTGATTTCGAAATACAAGGATATAGATATGAGATCCTATGTGATGTAATTCCTGTGGATGTTTGTCATGTTTTGTTGGGGAGACCTTGGCAGTATGATAGAAATGTTAGTCATGACGGGAGGAGAAACACATACACCTTAGATAAAAATGGTAGGACACATATGTTAATGCCAATTGAGGAAAAGAAGGTGAAGGAGGAAGACAATGTGAGCATACTTCTCAAGAGTGGGAAGGAACTCTTAAATGAAGTAAATAAGGAACATGAGATGCAGTTTGTTGTAGTCAGGAAACTGAGGGTTATCCTTACCATTACTTCATTGGAGAAATTTCTTGAGGAAGTTCAGGAGATACTAGAGAATTTTATTGATATTGTAGTGGATGAGTTGCCAAACTCATTGCCACCTATCAGGAGCATCAATCATCACATTGAATTGATACCAAGAGAAAGCCTGCTGAACAAAGCATCATACAAGTTGATGCCTCAAGAGAATGAGGAAGTGAAAAGACAAGTTCAAGATATGTTAGACAAAGGATTGGTCAGAGAAATCTTGAGTCCATGTGTAGTACCAGCTATATTTAGTCCAAAGAAGGATGGAGGATGGAGAATGTGTATGGACTTGAGATCCATAAACAATATCACCATCAGATACATATTTTCATTACTTAGGATGGATGACTTGATGGATTGCTTGATTGGAGCCAATTATTTTTCAAAAATAGATTTGAAAAGTGGGTATCACCAGATCAGGATGAGAGAAGGTGATGAGTGGAAAGCAACATTCAAGACGAATGAGGGGTTATATGAATGGCTTGTTATGCCATTTGGCCTAATGAATGCCCTGAGCACTTTTACTAGACTAATGAATGAAGTATAACATGATTTCATTGGTAATTTCATGTTCGTGTATCTAGATGATATACTAGTATTTAGCAAGAGTAAGGAGGAACACTTGAGACATTTATCATTGGCGATGAGGAGGCTACAACAAGAGAAGTTGTTAAGAAATTTGAAAAAGTCCTCTTTCTTAAAGACAAATCTCATATATTTGGGTTTTGTTATTTCTTGAAATGAATTGAAGATGGATCCCGAAAAGGTGAAAGCAATCAAAGAATGGTCGTCACCAAGGAAAATCTTTGAGGTAAGAAGATTCCATGGGTTAGAAATTTTTTATTGAAAGTTCATCAGAAATTTTAACGATATTAGTGCTAAGATGATGGATATAGTGAGGAAGAGACTTAAGTATTTCAAATGCACAGAAGAGGATGAGAGAAGATTCAACATAATAATGGAGAAGATAACTAAATGACCAATTCAAGTCCTATCAGATTTAGGAAAGATGTTTCATGTAGGATGTGATGCAAGTGGAGTTGCAATTGGAGCAGTCTTAAGTGAAGACAACAGACTTGTTTCATATTTTAGTAAGAAGTTGAATGATGCTTAACATAAGTACTCCACATACGACAAAGAGTTCTATGCCATAATCCAAGCGTTGAAGAAATGGAGACATTATCTTGTACCGAAGGAGTTTGTTTTGCATAACGATAATCATGCTCTAAAATTCATAACCAAACAAGAGAAGTTAAACCAGAAACATGCTAAGTGGATAGAGCTTATGGAAAATTTCACTTTTGTCATTAAACATATTTTTGGAAATGCTAACAAATTTGTTGATGCATTGAGCAGGAGAATTTTGATTCTGTAGGAATTTCAGGTCAAAACCACAGTGATCGAGACTTTGGGGAAGCATATGAATCATTTTCAAATCTTTTGCTTAGAGACAAAAGCCAGTGGGTTGAATATATGATTTGGGATGGTTTGTTTTTCAAAGAATGTCATATGTGCATACTGAGATTCTCGATGAGAGAGAATTTGTTGAAGGAAAATCACAACGGAGGTCTAGTTGGACACTTCGTCCATGACAAAACACTTGCCCAAATAGCCAGTTCATATTATTGGCCAGGTATGAGAGCGAAGGTAAAAATATTCATGAACAACTGCAATATTTTTCAGTATGCCAAGGGGAAGAAACAAAACACTGGGTTGTATCAACCATTGCCTATTATAGAGAGGCCTTGCGATGCGATAAGCATGGATTTTGGAGTTTGGTCACTGAACATTATAGTCAGTGGGATCTGATTCTAGCACACGATGAGTTTGCATGTAATGACTCAGTGAACATGAGCACTGGGAACATTCCATTTCAAATTGTTTATGGGATGAATCTGAGAGGAGTATCAGAGCTAAGGGATCTGAATCAGAATGAGTTTAGGAGTGTGGGACCTAAAGGTTTTACTGTAGAGATGTAGGAACTTCAAAATCATATCAAGGAGCGGTTGAGGAAGACCAACTGCGAATACAAATGCAGAGCCGATAAAAATAGGACAAAGCTTGAATTTGAAGTGGGAGATCAAGTTCTAGCACATATGAGGAAAGAAAGATTCTTGAGAGGAACATATAACAAGATGAAGTTGAAAAACATAGGGCCATGTAAAATCTTGAGTAGATTTGGTGAGAATTCTTATGAGTTAGAGCTACCAGAAGATGTGGGTATATCACCCATATTGAATATCGAAGACCTGTATATTTACAGGGAAGATGGAATCGAAGGATCAAAGGATCAAAGGAAGATTCAATGGGAGAAACAAATGCATGTAGTAGAGAATTCACATATGGAAACGATTATAGATCAAAGAATTGGTAAGAGGACTAGAAGAAAGACGTATTTTGAATACTTGGTGAAATGGAAAGGACGACCAACAAAAGATGCCAGCTGGGTTAATGAAATAGAGATCCTAAATCATGGAAACACAATGTAGGAGCTCATGGACAGGAGTCCATGAATTTTTCATCCAATGGAGTATGATGCAGGAGCATCACTAGCAAAGCACAAGCATGGAGGATAGTTGGGCACACTAACGCACATTTTGAAATATTTTGAATTTCAAACTCATCAATGTATTAATGAGATATCTGACAAACACTTTTGAGTTATGAATATATTTAAATGTTTGAAGGTTGGGCCATCACTGAAGAAGATGGGGGAATGTATTTTGTTTTATGGATCGGATCACAGTACAGATTTGGAGCTTGCACTCTTATCTGTCTGATGCAATATTTATTGTAATAGGCATTAAGTAGTTGATATCATTTAATTCCATTTAAGGTAGTGTAGAGTAGTTGGAGGTAATGCTCAAATAGAGCCTCTTTGTATAAATCTTTGTAATATTGTCGAGTAAGGGTTTTTGGTAGCTGTCAATTGTTGTTGACAGATGTTATAGTGGATGAATCTAGTATGTGTAGATTTCCATTGTAATCTAAGAGTGGGGAGATACAGAAAAAAGTTGTTTGAATGTGTAAGTTTCAGTTGGATGAATATAACAGAGATATATTGTCCCAAATGTGTATGGTTATATGTCTATATGAATGAATGCTAGAATCTCTTTTATTTCTCAATTCTCTATTATTTCTGCTCTTGAATCAATGACTGCATTTTCTTTGTTGAATGTATGAGTCATTGTGAGGAATAGATAAGTTTCAATCCTTTCTTTTCATTGAGAAAGTGCAAGGTTTACATAGTGTCTGCAAGGAGTACGTGAACAAATTTGTTTCGACTCAAACGCTCATAAGAAGCAGTGAAACTTATACGCGTGCAAGGAGTGAATCAACATCCATAAGGAGTGCATGAAATAGTTTTCAAAATTGAAAGCTCAGGAAGGATAGTGTGATTTAGTCATGAGAGATAGAAGCAGCTAGAGAAAAATCACAAGGAGTGTGACGTCATCCACGAAAGTCGAAGTGTGGAGAGAAATATTTTGCAAATTGTTCATAGATTGGATTCTCGAGTAATCATCTAAGGATTTGTTCAGAGGAACAAAGGAAAAATGAAGAAGGAAATCTCAGGAGGGAGTGTGATAGAAATGTTCAAGGAAAGGAGTCCTTGAACTTCTCGTAGAAGCCAGTGAGCAAGATTCGTTTTCAAAAGGGGAAGAATGATTCCAGATGTTTGGATCTGGTAGTGCTACACAGAGGATAACTATGAAGTGTTTCAATACTTTGGAGTTTGACAAGATGGGAACTTGACAAAGACCGGGTCGTGAATTTTGAAGTCGTGATTCAATCCTAACCGTTGATCATAGGAGAGCATGTGGAAATAGGTTCCAAGAGTTCAGGAAGTGGAGATTATAGGTTGTGAGTGAAAGGCCTAGAGTTTTGCGGGGTTGCGAAGATTGAACCATTGTGGGGCCATCGAACCTGAGGAGATGCATGGTGTAAGTTGGAGTCTCGGAGTTGAGCGCTTCAGGAAGGAGTGAAGAAAGGATTCGAGATATTCCCGAAGTCTGAACTGTGAAGATGGTAGAACCACGGTCACAACTGTGGTCATGAGAGGAAGAGCTTGTGTGTGTGGGTAAGATAGTTGCGGGTTCCTATAGGGACCCAAGGAGGTTTTCTGACTCAGAAATCCAAACGATCCAATAAAGAGAGGTCAAGAATCCCTTTGGAGGAAAGGGGGTTTGCCTCAAGATGGTATTGGATTCCATTCCCTATAAAAAGGGTGAATGTCATGGTTTATGATGCAAGAGAATTGTGATCAAGGCACAAGTGGAAGACAACTCAATGCCCTAACACACATTTTGAAATGATTTTGAATTTAAGAAGGGCATATCATGCAAATATATTGAAAATATTGTAATTAAAGAACATGTTTAATGCTTAGGAGTTGAACCATCACATGAGAGCGATGGGGAGTGTATTTTCTTTAATGTAGTATATTGCAGGACAAATTCAAAGCATTTTCTCTTATTTGTCTATCTCGAACATTTATTGTAATAAGTCTTAGTAGTTGAAAGTTATTAATTTGATAGGATAGCACTAAGGTAGTCGAAGGGAAAATATCTATGAGATTTGTTTCTATAAATAAATGTATTGTATGCCCAAATGAGGTTGTTGAAGAGTATTGTAGCTAAGATTATTGCTGTTGAAATTTATTTGAATTTGTTACAATTTAGTTAAAATTTGAAGAGAGTTGTTGTTGTTGTTAAGAGTTGACGAGAAATGCAGAAGAGAATTGTATGATTCCATGTACATATCATTCAAATGAATATAACAAAGAAGCGTTGATCCACATTTTTGGTGTTGTTGTTACTGTGTCTATCTGAATGAATGAATGGTAGGCTTTCTGTTAATTGCAATTCTCTGTTATTATTTGTTCTTATGTTGTGAATGACTTTACATGGTTGAATGTATGAATATGTGAGGATTATATAAGTTTCAATTGTTTCTCTTCTATGAGAAAGTGCAAGGAGTGCATAGTGTTTGCAAGGTGTGCATTGACAGAGTCTATTTCGACTCAAAAGCTCAAAAGAGATAATGTGAATCTTTTGTTTTGCAAGGAGTGCATAAGTTTCTGCAAGGTGTGCATCGATAGAGTCTACCTTGACTCAGAAGTTCAGGAGGGATATATTGAAAGTGTGCATAGGTGGAAACACACTCAGATTCATATTGTTCAGGAGGAACCATTGAGCCATATAAGAACTGTTTCTAGGAGTGCACATTCGTCCATCAATAATTAAGTTGACGGAAGCCTGTTGCAAGGTGTGCATAGGGTTGATATTTGGATAAGTATCGAAGAATTCATTCTAATAAGTTCTGAGTGTCAAGAAGGAACATGTTCAAGAGACATAACTCAGAGCTTTGTATGAAAGGAGTGCATATTGTCCACAAGGAGTGCGTTGAAAGATTATTTTGACTCAGAAGCTCAGTAGGAGTAACTTAAGAGTATTTGTAGAAGAGTTTGAAGAAATGTTGCAAGGTGTGAAAAGTCATCCACAAAGAAGCTAAGTTGTGGAGGAAGACCTATTGCAAGGCATGCATAGGGTCAATTTCGACTAAGTGTCGAAGAAAACACTGAGGAGTTAGTAGTTCAAAGGAAGAACAAGCTCAGAAGAGGCCGCAGGAGAAAATTCTTCAATACAAAGCATCCCTTTAAGATTTCACAAATTAACGAACAATATATGTTTAGGAGGAAGCAGGATCATTCCAGACCGTTTGATCTGGGAGAGTTGCATAGAGGTTAGTCATGGATTCCTTTGACATTTTGTGGTTCAGAGGTGTTTGAAGTGTTTGATGAAGGGGGATCGTTGAAGTCCTCAAGACGTGAAGTAATCCCAACCGTTGGTTACAACAAGGATATGTGGCAGTGGATCATAGAGTTTGTGAGAAAGAACTCCTGAAGTCTTGCATGGAGCAAGAGAAAACTTCGGGAAGTCACGAAGGACAAAGTAGATCTAGATCATTGGATCCAGGAGAATATGTGGCGGAGATCCACATACTTTGAAAGAGAATCACTTCGGTAAAAGGTGAGGGTGGAGTGAGAAAAAACTCCCAAAGTCAAGAAGTAGTGTAGGAGATTGTGACCGCCGATCTGAGGGAGACACGTGTTGTCATATCGTGGGATCCAAAAGTGAGCATATAGGAAAAAGGTAAGAATATAAATCCTATTTGTCGATTGTGTGGACATGTGGTGTCATCTCTGTCACTTCAGTGATAGAGTACTTCGGGGAAAAGGAGTGTTAAGAAGTTTGAAACTTCCGAACATCGAAATCCTGAAATAGATTACAGTCATTGGTTGTTGGAGAGACGAGAACCGTAGATCTTGTTGGGTAAGTTCATGGTTCAGAGTTCGGAGAAAAACGGGTAAGCTACAGTCAAAATGGTCGAAGCCTAAAATTCTGAAGTACTTTAGGAGTTTAAACCCTGAGTCATAGCTCAGGGTCACATGTGGAGAAGGGCTAGTAGAAGGAGGTAACACCCATCAGTTTTAAAGTTTTAAAGAGCACTAAGAAAAGGGGCCTACGAGTTACATAGGGCCCATGCCTAAGGTGATAAAAGGGCCTGTGTTAAATCAAAATGGGGCCTAGCAGGGTCTTGAAGAACTAATTCAACTCAGAAATTTGAAGATACTTGACCGGGAGGTCGTGCAACCCCTAGGAGAGGAGGGGGGCTACATCAAATGGTATTAGAGCTTGATTGTATTTTCAGGTAGAAGGAAAGAGATAAAGGAGATATTTTGATACCATCAAGTGGTATCAGAGCCACAAAATTAATTTATGTATGCAAGAAGAGGTAGTCTGATATCATCAAGTGGTATAAGAAGGAAATTTTTTCTTTTAAATATTTGTGCATGGAAAATTCCAACACCATGCTGCCTGGAAGACGTCCAGAGCCACCTGTAGCAAGTCGAGTTGTGTAAAGGGAGATGAGAGAAATTTCCACAAGGTTGGATGCTATGGAGACACCACAAAGGAGAACAACTGATGCTGGAGACATCAATGATGCAAAGGGTGAAGAAGAAGAAGTTGAAGAAGCTATAGTATAAGATGCTTCAAAACAATGCTTGCTGAAAGCGATTGTCAAATTTGGAGCTAGAGCAAAGATAGACATCCCAATGTAAGAAGGCAATTTAGATGTTGAAGAACTGTTGGATTGGATAATATCAAAGGACAATTATTTCTAATATGAAGATGTTGATGAGGAGAAAAAGGTGATACATGTTGTCACCATATTAAAAGGGCATGCAACGCTGTGGTGGGATGAACTACAGGCTGACAGAAGATGAAAAGGAAAGAAAAATATAAAAAACGGGGATAGAATGGTAGCCAAGTTGAAATCTAAATTCATACCCAAGGACTATCAGATAAATATGTTCAGGAAGTTGCATAACCCGAGACATAAAGGAATGACAGTGAAAGAGTACACAGAGGAGTTTTAGAAGATGAACTTCAGGGATGGACAGAGAGAAAAATATTATGAAAAGGATTCTAGGTATATTAATGGTTTGAGATGTGAAATCTAGGATGAAATCAACATGATGAAAGTAAGGACATTAGAGGATGCTTATCATATTGTATTGAAGGAAGATGAGAAGTTGGCCAAAAAATAGAGCCAGTGAAGCAGAGGAAGAATTCTAAATAGAGACGAGGGGATTTTCCATGATAAGGCATAGAAGCCCAAGGTTGAGATTGGAAAAACCCATAGTCACTTAGAAAGAGGAGGAAGTTCCCGAGGGAGACATTATGGTGGAAAGCATGTTTTTCCTTGAGGAAGAGGAAGAGGAAGAGGAGGAGAAGTGAAGTGTTATTCCTGTGGAAAGACATGACACATGTATTTGGAATGCCCTAAGAGAAAGAAAGCATGAGGTGAAGATGACATTTCAAAAGAGCAGAAGAAGAATGTTAAATCCAAAGGTGTAGAAGATGGGAATTCTATGATGATGAAGAAGGTTCTCTTGAAGCCAGATCTAGAGGTTGAAAAACTAGTGCAGAGGAATAGTTTGTTCATAACTACTTGCAAGACCAAATATAGGGCATGCAAGCTGATAATTGACAGTGGGAGAACTGATAACTTAGTATCCATAGATATGGTGGGGAAATTGGAGCTGGAGACAACTGCACATCCAAGTCCATATCGAGTCTCATGGTTATAGAAAGGACACCAGGTAATGGTAAATATATAATGCCTAGTTGAATTTAAAATAGGATGATATAAAGATGAGATTTTGTGTGATGTGATTCCCATGTATGTATGTCATGTTTTTTTGGGGAGACCATGGAAGTATGATGGGAATGTCATCCATGATGGGATAAAAAATATGTAGACTTTGGAGAAGAATGGTAAGACACACATGTTACTTACAATAGAGGAAAATAAGGTGAAGGAAGAAGCTAACAAAAGTATACTTCTCATGAGTGGGAAGGAAATCCTCAGTGAAGTCAAGAAGGAACAAGAGATGCACTTTGTTGTGGTAAGGAAACCTAGGGTTGTCCTTACATTTACTTCCATGGATGATCTGCCTGAAGAAATTTAGGAGTTGTTGGAGAATTTTGCTGACATAGTAGTTGTTGGCATGTTTCCAGGCAGGTGTGCTTGTCATTGATGACAAGTTCAAAGTATGCAGGGATGGAAAAATAGGGACAACGTAAGCTCAGGAGAATAAGTGCAGAGGTGCATGCAGAGTGCAAGAGTGTGCTTGATCATTTGATGGTTTACAAGCAAGGAAGGAAGATCAAGGATAAATTGATCCGACTCCATTTCAGAGTTTTAGATACAGAGAGGTGGAGGTGTCAAGGACAATCATGACAAGTCCCGTAATTTTGAAATGCAAAACATTGAAATCCTGAAAGAAGGAGACAGTTTGAGATACCAGGAGTTGAAGTGTAAAAACACTTCACCACAGGAGTCCTAGAATCGTGAAATGCAAAACGCCAAAATCCTGAAAGCAGGAGACAACTTTGGATACCGGGATTTCGGATACTAGGAGTTGGGGATGTCAGGAACTCTTACTACAGGAGTCCCGGAATCGCAAAATGCGAAACGTCGAAATCTCAAAATAGGCACACCAACAAAGAATGTCGTAGACCAGGAAATAACTTCATTTCGGGGTCCCAGATACCGGGAGTTGAAGTATCCAAACACTTCATCATAGGAGTGCCGAAATGCCGAAACAACGCAACACGAAATGCTGAAATCTTGAAATAAGCACATCAACAAAGAGCTTCACAGACCGGGAAATAACTCCATTTCGGAGCCCCTGATACCAGGAGTTGAAGTGTTGAAACACTTCACCATAGAAGTGTCGAAATGCCAAATCGCTGAAATGCAAAACAATGAAATACCAGATCTTTGATCCGACTCCATTTTAGAACTTCGGATACTGGGAGTTGGAGGAGTTAAGCATTGAGAATCTTCACCACAGGAGTCCCAAAACGGCGAAACGAGAATTGTCAAAATACTGTTGATTTGACTCCATTTCGATGTTTCAGATACTGGGGCTTGGAGTTGTCAATAATTCTTCGCATCAAGGATGCCGAAATGTTGAATTGAAAAATCGCGAAAGTGCTTTATGGATAAGAACTTGGTCATCAATGGTGGTCACATCATCGAAGAGCTATAGAGAAAAGCCTAAAGTGGCAAGCTCTATTTCGGAGTTTCGGGGACCGCAACTTGAAGTGTCGAGAAACTTGATCACATGATTGTTGAATTACCAAATGCCGAAATGCCAAAATGATGAAATATCTATGTAGCCAGTGGTCACTTCCAGTGGTCATAGAAGTAGAAGGAGATAGCATAGCTAGGCTCCATTTCTTGGTTCTCTCTGTAACTGCTAGAAACCAATGATGGTTTTTGGTAGAGGACTCAAAGAGACTTGAGTGTGATTTCCAGAGGAGTTGAAGAGTTTCAAGGAATCTGCCAGTGGGATGAATACTGGTCATGGAGGTGATTGACAGATGGAAGAGTGTTGAAGCCTATAAATACAACAGAGAGGTTGAGCTTGACTGTAACAAAGAAGACAAAGAGTCTCAACTGCTAGAGAGGCGAAGGTATCTCGAAATAACACCCAGTGATGATGGACACATGTGTTTAATGGCTAGAGAAGTTGAAGAGTTTGCATGATGATGAAGCAGAGCACTCGAGGTGGAGAGAGAATGCATAAGCATGGTGAGATAGCATGCACAAGGTGCACAGAGACTATAAGTATGAAGAACAAAGAAGAGAGGGTGGTTGTTGAGAATGATTCAAGAGTGTAGAATGAGGCAGAGTGCAACAACTAAAATGAACAGAAGAGGAATGGTGCATTGAAGGGACATGGTGCACAGAGCATAAAAGGAAGAAGAACAGGAAGCGCAAGGATGTGTGCATGAAGACAGTGAGGCAGACAGAGAAAGGAAGTGTAGCAGAATAGTGATGAGACTAGTAAGCCATTGATGAACATTATATCACTGTAATAAGTTTCAGTAGAAAAGATTTATATTTCAGGGTGGTAGGGAGGTGCTAGGGAGGACAGTTGTCCTCAAAGGTTCAAGTGGGTGCTTGAACACAGGGAGTTGTATCTTCCATCTGGTTGTAGCCAGAGAAACAAGGGTGGCACGGTGGTGCAAGGGAGAATTGTTATTCTTTGTTATACAGGTTGGTGCCTGTGTGATTGGAAGTTGGTGCTGGAACACTTAGGGATTTGGTGCTTCCTTCTAGTGGGTGCTAGAGAAACTAGGGAGTTGGTGCTTCCTTCTAGTTGGTGCTAGAGAATCTAGAGAGTTGGTGCTCTTAGCAAGTAGCAGCTTGCAAAATAGAGGTTGTAGCCTCATTATGAGTTGGTGCTCATATGTATGATAATATAAAGAATGTAAAGACTACTTATCATATAAAGAAGAAGATGTTTTTACCCTGTATGGGTTTCCTAAGGAAATATCTGTCTCTGTGTATCTCATATGCATGGCTGATGCTGAATGTTTTATTGCTTACTTCCCTGCATTATTGTGACTGCCATTAAATGTTGTGTAAAGAGTTTAAAATAAGCATAATTGTTTAAGCACAGGTACAACTTATTCAACCCCCCTCTCATTTGTTCAACAATTGGTATCAGAGCAGGCCCCTTTTATCTAAGGGTAGATTCTAGAGCTTAAAGATGTCAATCCATGAAAGAAATTCAACCAATAAGGCCCCTCTGTTCAATGGAACAAACTTTGCCTTATGGAAAGTTAGAATGAGAACCTACATAATGGCTTTAGGTGCAAATGTATGGGATGTGGTAGATACTGGGTATGTAAATCCAGTTGTACTAGCTAGTAAGGATAAAAAGCTAGAATTTAGATTCAATGATAAGGCTATGAATGCTATCTTGAGTGGGCTTACAGAAGAAGAATTCATAAAATTTATGCACCTAGGAATTTCCAAAGAAATGTGGGACAAACTCATTAGTAGTTATGAAGGTAATGAGAAGGTAAAGGAAACCAAGCTTCAAACCTACAGAATACATTTTGAACAGTTGAAGATGAAGGAAGATGAAATTGTTGGAAAATAATTTCTGAGATTAGAAGAAATGGTAAATGTAATGAAAGCACTTGGTGAGAAAATTGAGGAACTTTCTTTAGTTCAGAAAATTTTGAGATCTCTACCAAATAGGTTCAACCCAAAGGTCTCTACTATTGAAGAACTTAATGATATGAAAACCTTGGAGTTTGATCAACTTCTAGGAACATTGAATGCATATGAAATGAGAATAGTTAAATATAAACCCACCTCCAAAGAAGCATCATTTAAGGCAGACGAGAATGAGGATTCAAACCCTGATGAAATTGAAGAAAAAATTGTGAAGAGACTGAAGAAGGGATCAGGGAAATACAAAGGTAAATTGCCTTTCAAATGTTTCAACTATGGTAGGATAGGTCATTTTGCAAATAAATGTCCCCACAAAAGAAAGGATCAGACATGTGATGATGAGGAGAAGCACAAACACAAAAATTTCTTTAAAGATAATAACTTTAAGAAGAAAAGTCTTTGTGTAAACAATAATGACGATCCTTCAGATGATGAAGACAATGACTCCACTATTGAAGATAAACTAAATGACTTCATACTTATGTCCAAAGAGGATTATGATAATATAAGCACAGGAAGTGATGCTAATGAAGAAGAAGTTGTGGTTGACATGGAAGGAGAACTGATTAGTGCACTGGAAGAGATTGATAGACTAAGAATTAAGAACAAAAAGTAAAGAAAATTGTTGATAAAGTTTGAGAAAGACCATAAAGAAACTGATGAAGACCTTGTCCTACTAAAAGTGGAATTATAAGAGGCAAAGAAAATTGAAGACATTCTGAAACGACAGTTATCAGAAAAGAAGGCAAGATGTGAAGCCTTAGAGCAAGAAGTAGTGAAAACTAGGAAAGAGATGGAGAAGTTTCAAGCCTTGTATAATCATAATCTATCAAGTATCAAAGCCTCAGAAGGATTAGCCACCATTCTGAATCAACAAAGGAATCCAAAGATGAAAACTGGTTTGGGTTATGAAGAGGGATCAAGTAGTGATAAGCCAAGAAACGAAGAACCCATCAAGTTTGTCAAATCTACAACCAATGACAATAATGAACCTGTAGAAACAAAGGAAGACAATCAACCTCCTAGGACGAGTAAAGAAAAATGTGCTAGGATTGAATCTGTAGAACAAATAAATAATGAGCTCCTTGTTGAGAGACGTCATCAACGTGGAAGAAATCGATTTTCTCAAAGAAGACAACCATTTTCCAGGTACAAAGAATTTTTCTATGGCTATTGTTTCTACTGTTCTAACTTTGGTCACAAAGTTGTAAAGTGTTCCTTAAGACTTATACATGAGCAATTCATATTTCAAAGGAATAAATACTTGCCACAACAAAGAATGATACAGCCAAGTGACAAACCTTCACAGATTGCAAATTGCCAAATTAAGTCTAGAGACATGCAACTAAGGAGGTCAAGAAATAATCAACAGTTAATCAGTAGACAACGTTGCAACAATAATTTTGACCTATTGAACAATGAAATTGAATGCTACATCTTTCATAACTATGGACATAAATCTGTTGACTGTCGATTAAGGAACTATGAACCAGATTTGAATTCCCCTGCTGAAAATGTCAAGGTTTGGAAGAAGAAAGAAAGTGACAAGTGTGGATTAGTGTTGTCAGCTCAAAGAAAAATGAACACTTGGTATATAGACAGTGGATGCTCCAAACATATTATGGGAGACAAAGGTAAGTTTCTATCTCTAAAAGAAAGAAAAGCAGGAAATGATGCTCCAGGTAAAATAAAGGGTAAAGGGATGGTGAGTTTAAGTAATGGAAAAGGAAAAGCCCAAGATGTTCTACTTGTAGATGGACTAACACATAATCTGCTCAGTGTAAGTCAAATGTGTGACAGAGGATGTGAAGTGGTGTTCACGTCCAAGGACTGCAAAATAAAGTCTATAAACTCAGGACAAGTGGTGGCCAAAGGCATAAGGATAGAAAATAACATATATGTGCTGAAATAAAATCGAGAAGAGTGTCATCTAAGAAAACATGATGAAAGTTGGTTATGGAACATGAGACTTGGACATATAAAATTTGATGACTTAATCAAACTAAAAAATCTCGAGGCAGTAAAAGATCTTCCAAGAATATCAAATCCCCAAGATTCAATGTGTAAACCCTGCTAAGTAGGAAAGCTAACCAGGACACAGTTTAAGTCCAAGAGCTTTACTTCAACAGATAAACCACTCCAACTAGTTCATATGGATTTATGTGGACCATTAAGATAGGAAATCACATGCAAAGAAAACTACTTCATATTGATTATTGATGATTACTCCAGACTTACTTGGGTTGCCTTTTTCAAAGAAAAAGCTGAAGCATTTGAGAAGTTTAAAATATTTAAGGCTTTAACTGAGACTCAAACAGGCAAAAGGTTAAAGGTAATAAGATCAGACTGATGAGGAGAGTTTATGTCAAGTTATTTCAAGGAATTCTATGATAAGCATGGGATCAAGAGAGAATACACAATCCAAAGAACTCCACAACAAAATGGAGTAGTTGAGAGGAAAAATAGAACAATGCAGGAAATGGCCAAGTCAATGATGAATGAAAAGAACATTGGTCAAACCTATTGGGTAGAAGTAATACACATAACAATCCACGTTCTTAACAAAGCCCACCTCAGACCACAAAGTGACAAGACACCTTATGAACTATGGTATGGGAGACATGCCTCAATCAAACACTTCAAAGTATTTGGGAGTAAATGTTACATAAAGAATAATGATGAGAACCTTGGAAAATATGATGACAAGGCTGATGAAGGTATCTTCTTAGGATACAATACAAACAGTAAAGGATACAGATGCTATAATAAGAGGTTGCATAAAATGGTTGATTGTATTGACATAAAAGTTGATGAAGAAATCCCAGCAAGAGAGGGGTACAATAATGAGTCTTCTACAAAGGACACAGCTAAAGTTGAATATGAACAGGTCCAAGAATCAGAAAATGAATATTCTAAATCAGATGAATACACAAAAACTTAGACAGACTCAAATCAGCAGACAACTTCAAATTCATCCTCCAGAATCACTCAAAAGAATCATCCTGCAAGTCAAATAATTGGTGAAAAAGACAAAGGTGTACAAACCAGGAGAAAGATAATAAAAAATATCGAGCAATCAAATATAGCTTTCATATCCATGTTGGAACCCAAGAATTTTAATGAAGCTAGAAAAGATGACCATTGGGTTAAAGCAATGAATGATGAACTTGATCAGATTGAGAAAAACAATACGTGGGAGATCGTTCATAGACCCGAAGGTAAAAATGTCATTGGTTCCAAATGGATCTTTAAGAATAAGTTGAATGAGTAGGGACAAGTTGTCAGGAACAAAGCAAGATTGGTCTATAAAGGCTATGCTCAAATAGAAGGAATGGATTTTGATGAAACTTTTGCACCCGTAGAAAGATTAGAAGCTATCAGAATATTTCTTGTCTATGCTTGTCATAAAAGGTTTAAAGTCTATCAAATGGATGTCAAGTCGACTTTTCTAAATGGATATTTGAATGAAGAATTCTATATGGAACAACCAGAAGGTTTCAAACTATCTGATAACCCTGATTTAGTATGCAAGCTGAAGAAATATTTATATGGGTTAAAACAAGCCCCTCGTGCCTGGTATCATAGCTTGGATATGTATCTCAAAGACAAAGGGTTCAAGAGAGGAATAGTAGACAACAATCTATATATCAAAACAGAGGGTAATGATTTGCTTATTGTGTTGGTCTATGTGGATGACATCATCTTTGGATGTAATAAGGATCAATTGGTATAATGGTTTGCTTTTGCCATGGAGTCTAAGTTTGAAATGTCTATGATAGGTGAACTGTCATTTTTTCTTGGTCTGCAAATTATAGAGAGGTCTGAAGGGATGTTCATTTCTCAAGAAAAATATCTAAGAGAAATGTTGAAAAGGTTTCAAATGGAAGATTCTAAACCTATGGGTACACCTATGGTTACTAGATGCAAATTAAGCAATGATGATGACTCACCTAATGTTGATCAAAGTTCATATAGGTCAATGATAGGCAGCCTACTTTACATCACAACATCTTGCCTAGACAAAATGCATGTTGTTGGAATGGTAGGAAGATATCAGTCTGCACCTAAACAAAGTCATTTTCAAGCTGTCAAAAGGATATTTAGGTATTTAAAAGAAACAATGACTTATGGTCAGTGGTATCCCAGAAATCAGAATTTTTAGTTAACTACCTATTCAGATGCAGATTGGGCAAACTGTGTTGATGAGAGAAAAAGCACCAGTGGATGAGCATTCTTCCTAGGTGACTCATTAGTAGCATGGCTTAGTAAAAAGCAATGTTCTGTTTCTTTATCAACTACAGAGGCAGAGTATTTGTTGCTGCTACCTATTGCACTCAGGTATTATGGATGATTCAGACACTTGCAGACTTGGAGGTAAAATACATTGCACCGATCCTAATTCATTGTGATAACACTAGTGCCATCAGTGTGTCTAAGAATCCTGTATTCCCCTCCAAGACCAAGCATATTCCCATAAAATACCATTTTCTGAGAGAGCAGGTCACCAATCAGGTTATTCAGGTCCATTACATTACAACCACAGAACAAATTGCAGACATTTTTACTAAACCCCTAGCCAAGACACCATTTGACCATCTTCGACAGAAGCTAGGTTTCATCTCGTCTCACATCTAAGAGAGTCCATCCTGTTAGGGGGAGATTTGTATTGATTGAATATCTGATACCTCCTAAAAATACTGCAACAACTCAGGGGGAGCATGTTTTTTTTGACATTGATGTCAAAGGGAGAGAAATGGAGTGGTCTGGACTAGATGCTTGAGTTGGAGGTCCAAACAGATGAGCGTAGTCATTCAGGTTATCCATCAATGCCAAAACGGGAGATTGTTGGCATGTTTTCAGGTAGGTGTGCTTGTCATTGATGGCAAGTTCAGAGTATGCAACGATGGCAAAACAAGGACAATGTAAGTTGAGGAGGATAAGTGCAGAGGTACACGTAGAGTGAAAGAGTGTGCTTGATCATTTGATGGTTTATAGGTAGTCAAGGAAGATCAGGAATAAATTGATCCGACTCTATTTCGGAGTTTCATATACCAAGAGGTGGAGGTGTCAAGAACACTCATGACAAGTCCTCGAATCGCAAAATGCGAAACGCTGAAATCCTGAAAGCAAGAGATAGTTCTAGATACCGAGAGTTGAAGTGTCAAAACACCTCACCACAGGAGTTATGGAATCACAAAATGCGAAATGCCGAAATCCCGAAAGCAAGAGACAGTTTTGGATACCAGGATTTCAGATACAGGGAGTTGGGGATGTCAAGAACTATTACTACAGGAGTCTCAGAATCGTGAAATGTGAAACGCTGAAATCCTAAAATAGGTACACCAACAAAGAATGTTGCAGACTGGGAAATAACTTCGTTTTGGGGTTCCAGATACTGGGAGTTGAAGTATCGAAACACTTCATCACAGGAGTGTCGAAATGCCGAATTGTCGAAACGCGAAATGCTGAAATCCCGAAATAGGCACATCAACAAAGAGATTCGTAGAATGGGAAATAACTCCATTTTGGAGTCCCGGATACTGGGAGTTGAAGTGTCGAAACACTTCACCATTGAAGTGCCAAAATGTCGAATCACCAAAATGAAAAACAACAAAATAATGCATCTTTGATCCGACTCCATTTAGAAACTTCAGATACTAGGAATTGGAGGAGTTAAGCGCTGAGACTCTTCACCACAGGAGTCCCAAAACGGTGAAACACAAATTGCCGAAATACCGTTGATTCGACTCCATTTTGGAGTTTCGGATACGGGGGTTGGAGTTGTCAAGAATTCTTCACATCAAGGATGTCGAAATGTCGAATTGTGAAATATCGAAAGCACTTTATGGATAAGCACTCGGTCAATGATGTTGTTCACATCGTCAAAGAGCTGTAGAGAAAATCCTAAAGCAGCAAGCTCCATTTCAAAGTTTCGGGGACCGCAACTTGAAGTGTCGAGATGCTTGATCACACGAATGCCGAATTACCGAATGCTGAAATGCCAAAATGATGAAATATCTTGTAGCCGATGGTCATTGCCGGTGGTCCTGAAAGTAGAAGGAGCTAGCATAGCTAGGCTCCATTTCATGGTTCTCTCTGTAACTACTAGAAACCAATGATGGTTTTTGCCAGAGGACTCGAAGAGACTTGAGTGTGATTGCCAAAGGAGCTGAAGAGTTTCAAGGAATCTGCCAGTGGGATGAAGACTAGTCATAGAGGCGATTGACAGATGGAAGAGAGTTGAAGCCTGTAACTACAACAGAGAGGTTGAGCTCGACTGTAACAAATAAGACGAAGAGTCTTGATTGCTGGAGAGGCAAAGGTATCTCAAAATAACACCCAATAATGATGGACACATGCGTTTAATGGCCAGAGAAGCTGAAGAGTTGGCATGATGATGAGGCAGAGCACTCGATATGGAGAGAGAATGTAGAATCATGGCGAGATAGCATGCACAAGGTACACAGAGACTATAAGTATGCAGAACAAAGAAGAGAAGGCAATTGTTGAGAATGATCCAGGAGTGTAGAATGAGGCAGAGTGCAATAGCTGAAATGCATAGAAGAGGAATGGTGCATTGAAGGGACATGGTGCACAGAGCATAAAAGGAAGAAGAATAGAAAGCGCAAGGATGTGTGCATGAAGACAGTGAGGTAGACAAAGCGAGGCAGTGTAGCAGAACAGTGATAAGACTGGTAAGCCATTGATGAACATTATATCACTGTAATAAGTTTCAGTAGCAAAGATTTATATTTCAGGGTTGTAGGGAGGTGCTAGGGCGAACATTTGTCCTTAGAGGTTCAAGTGGGTGCTTGAACATAGGGATTTGTAGCCTCCATCTGGTTGCAACCAGAGAAACAAGGGTGGCAGGGTGGTGCAAGGGAGAATTGTTGTTCTCTGTTATACAGGTTGGTGCCTGTGTGACTGGAAGTTGGTGCTTCCATTCAGTTGGTGCTGGAACACTTAGGGAGTTGGTGCTTCCTTCTAGTGGGTGCTAGAGAAACTAGGGAGTTGGTGCTTCCTTCTAGTGGGTGCTAGAGAAACCAGGGAGTTGGCGCTTTCTTCTAGTGGGTGCTAGAGAAACCAGGGAGTTGGTGCTTCCTTCTACTTGGTGCTAGAGAATCCAGAGAGTTGGTGCTCTTAGAAAGTAGTAGCTTGCAAAACAGAGGTTGTAGCCTGATTATGAGTTAGTGCTCATATGTATGATAATGTAAAGAATGTAAAGATTACGTATCATATAAAGAAGAAGAGTTTTTTAACCTGTATGGGTTTCATCAGGAAAGATCTGTCTCTGTGTATCTCATATGTGTGATTGATACTGAATGTTCTATTGCTTGCTTCCCTGCATTATTGTGACTATCATTAAATGTTGTGTAAAGAGTTTAAAATAAGAATAATTGTTTAAGCAAAGGTACAACTGATCCCNCCCCCCCCTTTCAGTTGTTCAATAGTAGTGGATGAGTTACCTAGCTCATTTTCACCCATTAGGAGTATCAAACATCAAATTGATCTCATACTAGGAGTGAGTCTGCCGAAAAAATAAGCGTACATATTAACACCTGAAGAGAATGAAGAGGTAAAGAAACAAGTTCAGTATTTGATGGACAAGGGTTTAGTCAAGGAAAGATTGAGTCCCTGAGCAGTACCAATTGTGTTGAGTCCAAACAAGGATGGAGGATGGAGAATGTGTATAGACTTAAGAGGCATAAACAAGATCACCATGAGGTATAGATTTCCTTTTCCAAGGATGGATAACTTAATGGATTGTTTGAGTGGAGAAAAATATTTTTCAAAGATAGATCTAAAGAGTGGATATCACTAGATAAGAACGAGAGAAGGTGATGAGTGGAAAACAACATTCAAAACAAATGAAGGGTTGTATGAGTGGCTTGTTATGACATTTGTCTTAGCAAATTCCCCGATTACTTTTATGAGGCTTATGAATGAGGTATTGAAATATTTTATCTATAAGTTTGTGATTGTATATTTGGATGATATATTAGTCTTCAGTAAAACTGAAGAAGAGCATTTGATGCATTTAAAATTAGTGATCAGAGTATTTCAGTAGAAGAAGTTGCTGATAAATCTAAAGAAACACTTTTTTATGAAGACATAAATCATTTACTTTGGTTTTGTAATCTCTCCAACTGAATTGAATATGGAGATAGCGAAGGTGAAAGAAATTAGAGAATGTCCATCGCTAAGGAGGATATTTTAGGTGAGAAGCTTCCATGGATTATCAAGTTTCTATTGGAATTTCATTAGAAATTTCATTGGTATATGTGAACCATTTATAGATACAGTGAAGAAGAGACACAAATGTTGTAAGTGGGCAGAAGAAGCTGAGAAAAGTTTTAGGATATTAAAGGAGAAGATAACATAACAACTGATTCTGGTCTTACCAGATTTTGGGAAGACATTTCAAGTAAGATGTGATGCTAATGGAGTTGCAATTGGTGAATTATTGAGCCATGATAATAGGCATGTTGAATATTTCAGTGAGATGCTGAATGACACTAAGAGAAAGTACTCCAGATATGATAAAGATTTTTATGCAATAATTCAAGCCTTGAAGAAATGGAGGAACTACCTTGTTCCAAAACAACTTGTTTTGTATAGCGATAATCAGGGTTTACAATTCTTAACCAGACATGAGAAGTTAAATCAAAGACATGATAAGTGGATGGAGTTTATGAAAAATTTCACTTTTGTCATTAAACATATTTCTGGTAATGCTAACAAAGTTGTTGATGCATTGAGAAGGAGATGTCTAATTCTGCAGGAATTTCAAGTGAAAACCGTAGGGTTTGAACACCTTAAGGAGATGTATTGTGATGATACAGATTTTAAAGAGGCATATGAAGCATGTGAAAATCCTGTGCTTAGAGACAGAAGACAGTGGACAGAGTATATGATTCAATATGGATTGTTGTTTAAAGGTTGTCAGTTGTGCATACCAAAGTATTCAATGAGAGAGAATTTGCTGAAGGAAAAACATAGTGGAGGTCTAGCAGGACATTTTGGCCATGATAAGATATTTTCATAGTTGAAAAGTACATACCATTGGCTAGGTATGAGGGAAGAAGTGAATAAATTTGTGGATAGATGTAAGATTTTCTAGTATGAAAAAGGAAACAAACAAAACACCGGATTGTATCAACCATTTCTTATTCCAGATAGGCCTTGGGATGCAATAAGCATGGATTTCATGTTAGGATTCCCAAGGACATAAAGAGGAAGTGATTCAATATTTTTGGTAGTTGATAGATTCTCAAATATGGCACACTTTATCCGATGCCATAAAAATAATGATGCAACATGAATTGAAAATTTGTTTTTCAAGGAAGTTGTGAGACTTCATGGGTTTCCTAAGAGTATTTTTTTAGAAAGAGACACTAAATTTGTTGGTCATTTTTGGAGGAAATTGTGGAGGAAACTGGGGTCAAAATTTTCCTTTAGTTCAACATATCACCCTCAAATGGATGGATAGACTGAGGTGGTAAATCAGATTTTAGGAAATTTTCTAAGGAGTCTGGTCACTGAACATCGTAGCCAGTGGGATCAAATTCTGTCACAAGAAGAGTTTGAATACAATGACTCACCAAACATGAGTACAAAGAAGAGCCCATTCTAGATAGTATATGGGATGAAGACAAGAGGATTATAAGAGTTAATAGATTTGAAGAATAATGAATTTAGAAGTGCTGGAGTAGATGACTTCGTTGCAGAAATGCATAAGCTTCATAATCAGATCAAAGAGCAATTGTAAAAGAGAAACAATGAACACAAACACAGATTTGATTAGCATAGGAGAGAACTTCAATTTGAAGTGGGAGATCAAGTTCTGTCACATATCAGGAAGGAAAGGTTCCCAAGAGGAACATACAACAAATTGAAATTGAAGAAGATAGGATCATGCAAGATCCTAAGGAAATTTGATGAAAATGATTATGAGATAGAGCTGCTAGAGGATGTGGTTATATCGCCCATATTCAACATTTCATAATTGTATCCTTATAGGAAATATGACACCAGAGAGTCAGGATATTAGAAATAGATCTAGTGGGAGAAGTAGATGCATGTATCAGAAAAGCCACAGATGGAAAAGGTCATAGATCGAAGAATTGGTAAGAAGACCTGGAGAAAAACTTATTTTGAGTATTTGGTAAAGTGGAAAGGACACCCAATAGAGGATGCCAGTTGGGTAAATGAAAAATATCCATAAGCATGGAAAGTTAGTGCAGGAGCTTATGGACAGGATTCCATGAATTTTGGTCCAGGGGAGTATGATGTAGGATCATCGTCATTAAGGCGCAAGTGGAAGACAACTCAACACCCTAGTGCACATTTTGAAATGATTCTGAATTTAAGAAGGGAATATCACACAAATATCTTGAAAATATTGTAATTAAATAACATATTTAATACTTAGGAGATGAACCATCGCATGAGATCGATGGGGAGTGTATTTTTTTTAATGTAGTAGATTGTAGGAGAGATTCAAATCATTTTCTCTTATCTGTCTGTCTCGGACGTTTATTGTAATAAGACTTAGTAGTTGAAATATATTAATTTGATAGGATAGCGCTAAGGTAGTTGGAGGGAAAAGATCTATGATCTTGTTTTGTATAAATAAATGTATTCTATGCCCCAATGAGGTTGCTGAAGAGTATTGTAGCTAAGATTATTGTTGCTGAAATTTATTTGAACTTATTGCAATTTAGCTGAAAGTTGTAGAGAGTTGTTGTTGTTTCTAAGAGTTGCTGAGAGATGCAGAAGAGCATTGTATGATTCCATGTGCATATCATTCGAATCAATATAACAAAGAAGCATTGATCCACATGTTTGGTTTTGTTTTTACTGTGTCTATCTGAATGAATGAATGGTAGGATTTTTGTTAATTGCAATTCTCTGTTAATATTTGTTCTTATGTTGTGAATTAATTTACATGGTTGAATGTATGAATATGTGAGGATTAGATAAGTTTCAATTGATTCTCTTCTACGAGCAAGTGCAAGGAGTGCATAGTGTCTGCAAGGTATTCATTGACAGAGTCTATTTCAAATCATAAGCTCAGAAGAGATAACGTGAATATTTTGTTTGCAAGGACTTCATAAGTGTCTGCAAGGTGTGCGTCAATAGAGTCTTCCTTGACTCAAAAGTTAAGGAGGGATAGATTGAAAGTGTGTGTAGGCGGAAACGCACTTAGATTCATATTGTTTAGGAGGAACCATTGATCCATATAAGAATTGTTGTGAGGAGTGCACAGTTGTCCATCAAGATTTAAGTTGAAGGAAGGTTGTTGCAAGGTGTGCATAGGGTTTATATTTGGCTAAGTATCGAATATGTCATTCTGAGAAGTTCAAAGTGTCGAGAAGGAACACGTTCAGGAGAGATAACTTCGAGATTTGTATGAAAGGAGAGCATATTGTCCACAAGGAGTGCGTTGGCAGAGTCTTTTGACTCGGAAGCTCAGGAGGAGTAACTTAAGAGTATTTATAAAAGAGCGTGAAGAATTGTTGCAAGGTGTGCACAATCATCCACAAAGAAGCTAAGTTGTGGAAGAAGACCTGCTACAAGGCATGCATAGGGTCAATTTCAACTAAGTGTCTAAGAAAATGCTCTTAGGAGTTATCATTTTGAAGGAAAAACAAGATTATAAGAGGTAATGGGGGAGAATTATTCAATAGGGAGGAGCCCTTTTAGATTTCAAAAATTAACGAGAAATATCCATTCAGGAGGAGGTGAGAACATTCCAAACAATCAAATATGGAAGAGCTTCACAGAGGTTAGCTCCGGATTCCTTCGAAATTTTGTGGTTCGAAGGTTTTTGAAGTGTTTGAATAACAGGGATCATCGAAGTCCTTAAGCCGCAAAGTAATCTCATCCGTTGGTTGCAAAAAGGATACATGGAAGCGGATCAAAGGGTTCGTGATAAAGAAATCTTGAAGTTTTGCATGGAGAAAGAGAAAACTTTATGAAATGGCGAAGGACGAAGTAGATCTGGATCGTTGGATCTAGGAGAATACATGGTAGAGATCCACGTATGTCAAAAGAGAATAACTTGGGTGAAAAGTGAGAGTGGAGTGAGCCAAAACTCCCTATGTCACGAAGTATCATAGGAGATTGCAACTGTCGATCTGAGGGGGACACATGTCATCAGATCGTGAGATTCAAAAGTGAACATCTGGGAAAAAGGTAAGAAGCTAAATCCTATCCTTTGATTGTATGGACACCTGGTGTCATCTCTGTCACTTTGGTGATATATTACCATTTGGAAATCCTGAACGCCGAAGTCCCGAAACGGATTACAGTCATTGGCTATTGGAGAGATGAGAACCGTAGATCTTGTTGGGTAAGTTCATGGTTAAAATTTCAAAGAAAATGGGTAAGTTACAGTCAAAATGACCGAAGCTCAAAATTTCAAAGTGCTTTAGGAGTTTAAGCCCCAGGTCATTGCTCGAGGTCGCATGTGGAGAATGGCTAGCAGAAGGAGCTAGCACCCGTCAGTTTTAAAGTTTTAAAGAGAGCTAAGAAAAAGGGCCCACGGATTACATAGGACCCACACCTAAGGTGATAAAAGGGTTTGTGTTAAATCAAAGTGGGGGCTAGCAGGGTCCCGTAGAGCTAATTCGACTCAGAAATTTGAAGATCCTTGATCGGGATGTCGTGCAACCCCTGGGATAGAAGGGGGGATGCATTAGTTTATCAAAACCATAGGATTGTGATGTTGATTTAGTGGAAAATATTATTGGCCACTGAGATCCACCTGAATCATTCCTCCCCATTTAGGAAAGAATGGTCCCCATTGTGTCAAGTTCCCTAGAGAGATGGGGAAAATTTTGTTGAATCTGAACCTTCGTGGGTCACTTTCCTTATTGAAGTAGATGCAATGCTTGTACTTTGCATGTGGAAGGATGTCAAGAACCTATTGGAGGTCTTGGATCCATTCAATAGATCTGGCTGGATGATCTTCCTTGGTATGAGTGTGGGAGGACTCTATCGATGAAGATGCAACATGAAGAGCTATACCAATGGGGGTTGATGGATAGTACACCAATCACACCTGAAAAGGGTCATGACCAATAGAGATATTATGAACATATGGAAGAATCTCATTCTCTTTCTGCTCCTCTACAGTCTTGTCGACCTACATCTGTTGGATACAAACGTATTGGGTCGAGGCTGTAGTGGTCACAATGACCTTTTGTTCATCTTCTGACTGAATCATGAAGAGGGAAAACTTTGTGTTCTAGGAGATTACTTTGCAACTTACTTTGCTTCTTGAATTTCTGCACAATTTTGAATGCATATCTATAAGCATATCCCAATGAGGATATGTCCAAGAAATCTATATTTTTTTGGATGTAGCTGTGCATACCATTGGGATACTACAAAAGGAGGTTTCGGTCGGAGTCTTTCATACCCAAATTTGAGTGCAAGGTATGAAAGATGTTAGTGTACTCCGACACCTTATGATCTCTTTTCTGACGTAGATGTTTCCATCTCATGTACTGGTCATCATAGTTTCCAACAGGGTATAACTCCTCCATTAGGGAATCTACAAAGGTTTCCCAAGTGGCTTCTCTCTTGAATGGTGTATATTCATTCATGGTGTAGCTCTTCCAGTAACCTTCCAAACAAGATATCACACGGGGAACAAATTTAAGGAGCACAAAGGTGATGTTTTCACTGTTAGAAATTTTTTGGATAGATTAATAACCTTCTAATAGATTCAACCATTTTTCTATACCATTTGCATCTATCTGGACTTCAAATAAGGGGATATCAAAATTGACTTGTACCTTGAAGGGTGTTAGACATCCAAAATGGTTTCTTGTCGAAGATGCCTTAGCCACTTCCATCGATAATCTTCTAAGGATCTATGTGAAGTTTTCCATCAACTCATTCTATTGTCACACGAGGGCTCACTCGAGCTCACCTCTCTTTTATTCCACCATGGGAGGTCACTTGGGTTATCAAGAGAGGTTGTCCTCAAGATAAACTAGCTTGTGACCCAAATCATTATACCCTGACCTCATCATAGCTCTCCCAGTAACCTTCTCAATAAGTTATTATAGGGGGAAGGGATTTAAGGAGTGCAAAGGTGATCTTTTCACCATTATAAAATTTTTGGATAGAGTAATAACCTTCTAGCAGATTCAACCATTTTTCTAGAGCATATGCATCTATCCTACCTTCAAATAAGGGGATATCAAAATTGACTTGTACCTTGAAGGGTATCAGACCTCTGAAATGTTGCTTGTCAAAGATGCCTTAGCCACTTCCACCCATAATCTTCGAAGGATCTATGTGAAGTTTTCTATCATCTCGTTCCTTTGTCATATGAGGGGTCCCTCAAGCTCACCTCTCTTTTATTCTACCATGGGAGGTCTCTTGGGTTATTGAGAGAGGTTTTCATCAAACGAAACTAGACCAAAACCCAAATCATTATACCCTGACCTCGTCGAGGACCTACTCTGAGAAATGACAAGGAGAAGACTTCTATGATGCCATTGATTTGGATTATTTTTAGAACATCATGAAGACAAAAATATAATAGAGATATAATAAAGAAATACATAGATATATTGCGAGAAACATAGAAAAATAGTGAAACCCAACTTCTATTAATGAATAAGAGAGAAAAACATTGTAGAACACAGAGTGGAAGAATGGGGTAGCTTATCTGTGAAAACAAAGAGATGTTGGCTACGCTTCATTCGCAACAAGCTTTACATCACACTCCATTTCCTATGTAAAGGCCCTCCTTCACCTTAATTATATATTAGAGAGTGAGAGGAGAACAATTTTCGTGATGCATGTGGGATAAATTAGTCTAATTTTATAAAATTCCATAGGCCTATAAAATACTAGCACTTTCTAGGTGGTCACCCATCCCAATATTGCTCTATCACAAGTGCACTTAACTACATAGTTATAATGGGATCTAGTGCATTAGCGTTATTTTGTAGGCATGTATATAAGACCACTAGGAAATCATTACATTATTTTTGTAATTAAAAAATGAAGATGGCATTACATTGCATTCCCTATCAAAAGGGTGAATGTCATGGTTTATCAAAATCGTATGATCAAAATGTTGATTTAGTGGAAAAGGTGGTTTTCCACCAAGATCCACCTAGATCAACAATGGATATGATTTCTCTGCAAACCTTGAGCTGGGGATGGAAAGTTTCCTATGCTGATCATTTTAGTGTTTCATTTGCTCATAAAGCCAAACATTGTTGGTAGAGATAGTGGGTATGTGGCAGTAGAGGAGGATGGCCTCCATTAATGCGCTTGGTGGAGAATCGACACCCCATTTGGGGTTTCCACATAGTTATCTTAATAGTATGTCACTTCACTAAAAATATTTATGGTACCTCCATCTGCATTCATTACTTGAAACTTCGGTGCTAGATATATAAAGTAATTGGTATGTTGGAATAATTTGCAAATAATAAAGCTATGGGTACTACTAGAATCAATAAACATTGTTACATTTTTATTGTTGATATATCCTTCTATATTGAGTGTTTTAGAAGTGTTGGAATTGTTAGAGTGTTCCTTTGGTATATTCTTACATCAAATAACTTGTTCCTGTAGAAACTTTTACATTGGGAACAATTTTATAGCTTTGAGGACTACAAAACCAATGCTTCTAACTTGTATGTCATCAAGATAAAAGAGACTACACACAATCATCTTTGTGTAATTTTTCCCACTGATTACACTTCCCTCAGCCTTAGAAATCCAACAAGAAAACCCATCCTAACATGCCATTTGAGAAAGAGGAGAAGCAAAGTTGCACTTAAAATTTCATCGAGAGAAAAATCATGGAGATCAAATATGAAAATATAGCACTAAATATCACATAATATGAATAATTACAAGAATCCCTAATCCACATTCATAATTCTCCACTACCTTTCTCAATAAGGATATAGATATTCCTTAGTGATAGAATATATTGTAGAGTCTTGATTTTTATTGGTCTGACTACTACTATGTTTTTAGCAGTTTGATGTGTGTAGGTTACATCCAAGAACACGCCATTATGAAGAGACACCTCTTCACAAGACTAAGAGTAGAGATCATATGCTATTTTTCATAGTATCCATGCTTGTCAAGTGAGTGGGATATAATTCCCTTATTTAAGGATCATGCAACTACCTTTGAGAAGGATGCTATGAAATTTTGTAGCTACTTCAATGCTGCAAAAAATATCATTACTTCAAAGACATCGATAGGAACATTTATGTTGTTTGAAAGAAATCAAAAGGAAAAATCAACCAATGAAAAAAATTCAGAGTCAAAGATGCAACTGGGATAGGCCAATATTTCTTAATAGAACCATAAAAGTGACAAATATTACGGGTATCAAACCCTTTTATTCACCTACAATGTTCTATGGGAAAAACTCAACAAACAACCCAAATCTAAAAGCAAACAAAAGGGGAATCAACAAATAGATAGAAAAATCTCACCAAGGCCAAACTGAAAAAATTCAAAAAATTCAAATTCCATGTAAAAAATGGGTCGAATTGCACATGCATAATAAATCCCAGGAAATCCATGTGTGTAGTTTCAAGATTCAAAATTGCATTGTGATATAAAAGGAAAATTGATTAAACATGTATGTGGCTAATGGTGAAAATAAGGGTTTTCTACCAATTTCACCTAAAAATGATGGCTCTAATACATATAAAACAACAAAAATGAAAAGAAAACTACACTACAACAACCCCTAATTAAAAAAACACACACAACCAATGAAGAAAACAATGACTTCTTCCCTAATAGATTCACCAATCTATTGATAGTATTTTGTTACTAGAATATACCAAAATGACCTACTTAAGAGTTGTGTGACTTAAATAATGGATACATGAAATAAGCTAAAATGAGTAATGCACAAGTAAATCCATTGAATGTTCTACTTCATGCAAGAGAAAATATACAACCAAATCACATGCATATAGCATCTAAAGCACAAGATAAAGTAAATAATGAATATAATGTTATTGTAAATGGAAATAAAGACTAACAATATAACACCTCAATAATGATTGTACAAGAAATTTGGGATCCAAAGAAACCATGAGGGAGGGCCATTTGCCTTCTTTTATGGTACAACTCCAATATTTGATAGTAAAAGAGAAATCTTTTTTTTTTGTTTGTTAATTTGTCCGGACCTTCTTGGCAGCGGGATTAACCTTTGGCTTGAGAAACCATGACTCAGGGGAATCTAAGCTATCAAAGTCACCCGGGGATCGCACCTGGCCTGAGCCACACCAACCCTTAACATGGTTGGATTTTTTTTCCCCGTAGGTTTCGAACCAGTGACTTTTCAACATGGAGTGGCTTAACAACACACTCCATCACTGATTGTCCTACACCTCGGGGACATAAAATTTGAAGGACATGGGGGTGGGATTTGATCCACTTATGTGTGCACGGGTCACGATACCATTTAATATAGTATCTCTGGGTCCAACCACATGTTCTACCACTACCTCAAGGTGTCCCCATGGCTCCAGGTAAAGACCTCATGAGAATTGAACCTTTCCCAACGGTGAAAAACTCCTCGTTTTCCACCGTTGGATCCAACCTGTTTGGGCTAGTAAAAAAGAAATTTTAATATGTTAGAGAAAATGAATTTATGGTACAAAGTCTTTCTAGATAATTTTTTTGATAGTGTAACCTTGCAATGAGTGATGGATAATAATATGTTCGAGAAAATGAATTTAGGGTACAAAGTCTTTCTAAATAAAAATTTTGATAGTATAACCTTGGAATGAGTGATGGATAATATGAGTGGCTTTCATATTTTTATTTATAGGTGAAATAGTGATCCTCTCTTTATACATATCTTCAATGTGAATGATCTCATTATATTAATGAAGTATACGATGAAGTAGTGAGATAAGGTTAACCAATGAAAAATAAATAAATATTTATAATTGCAAATAATGGCTTAATAAGGTCCATTTTTAGTCACTATGACGTTTTTTTAAGACATATAAGGATTAATCAATTGAAATATATTAATTCTCCATTCAAGGGTTAAAAAATGTTAATTCTCCATATGAGGGTTATAGTACATATTTATAACAATTTAGTGTGCACTTCACATTTGGAAAAATGGATAAATACTATGCTATGAGGTTTTCATCAAACTTGGGGTTTCACTTTACTTATTATGACAACAATAGTATCACAATATGATGGAAATGGGGTATAATGTTTCCAATTAAATATAAAAAATATTACTTGTCCATTTGAGGGTTATAGTACATATTTATAACAATTTAGTGTGAACTTCACATTTGGAAAAATGGCTAAACACTATGCTATGAGATTTTCATCAAACTTGGGGTTTTACTTTACTCATTATGACAAAAATAGTATCACAATATGATGGAAATGGGGTATAATGTTTCCAATTAAATATATTCAGGATGGTCTAGATAAGAAAAACCAGACTAATAACAAAATAAAAATACCCACTAAATTGAAAGTTTCTAAATTACAAATTCACTTTATTAAGCATGTGTAATTTATAAAAATTAAAAATGAGTATTGTACTTATTGTTACTCCTCTACACTAAAAAAATCATAGATTTGTAAATGAAACATTGGAAGGGTGTGATAAAGTTGAACATTACTTGATTCATAGTTAACACTCACTTTATTGAACACTTGCCATTTTTAATTTTAACAAATATGATTATATTAAATAATACATTAAAAAACTATAGAGAAATTTTACAAACCTTGTATTGCACTTTTGACATGATATATATGATTGAAAGTGGCATTGGAAAATGAGGGGTGGATGATGACTCCCCTCGAACTTTTTGTTGATTAAGGTTGGTTGTCATTGATGTCAACCCTTGAAGAAATCCCCATAGCACAAAGGTTGGGTAATGGACACAAGATTGTTTGATGTAAAGATGACTCGTTATTGTCTTGTCATGGTTGATAATAAGTAGAAATGGATGAAATCCAAAGTGGTCTCCTTATGGTGAAATCCCTCACGGGAAGATACTTTGTGGATTGAGTTATCTTAGAAGTATGGCTAGAGAAATCATGCTTATTTGTGGAATAATGAGATGAACGCCAGTGAATTTGTTAGTGAAACTATCCTATATGGATAGTTATTGTCATTCCATTTTTGGTGGTATGTGGAATGTCACATAACTCCTCACGCTTAGAGAGTTATGGCCATGAGAAGTTGGAGAACCTGAGTTTGGGTAATGGACCCAAGTTTGTTTGATGGATAATGGTATGAGTTTTGATATATTTTCAGGTAATATTATTCTATATGGATAAAACATGTCATTCCATTTCTTTTGGTATTTGTAACGTCACATAACTCCTCATGATTTGAGAGTTACGGCCTTACGAAGTTGGAGGACCCTGATATGTCATCTAGAAGCTCCAAAAGGTCAAAGTAGTCAAAGTGGTTTAAGATATTTTAAAAGGTAAATAATAAAGTGAAGTGATGAGTGTACTATAACTCAAAGTGAATATGAAATAAACTAATTCAATAATAAATTTAATGGAGAAATTAGAAGTGGGTTAACTCAAAAATAAGGAAAGTGGGCAAAGTGACCTAGAATATGTTTTTAAGGAAGCTACTTGGAGAGTATAAATAAGAGGAAAGGCTCGCTCATTTAAGACAAACTTGAGAATATTGAATACCTATAGTTTTCTGACATATCCAAAGGATATCTAAGCTTAATTTCTGAGGCAAGTGAAGAAAAGAAGGCCGGAATTCAAGGAAGGATAAATTCTTTTGATGATGTTTTCTAAGGTATGTTTTTTTTCAGGTCATCTCACCATTTTCGCAATAACTTTTTTTCTAGAATGATTCAGACCCTGAAATTTCTATTCCATTGAGGAAACATATATAAATATATTTGGTAAAAAAATAGTCTTGTGTATCGTTGTATTTTTGGAGTTACACTCCGTGGAATATAGGGTTTGTGGCTAGTCCTGAAACTAGTCAAAAATAGGTGTTTCGGGTAAAAACATCATAAATTCTTCATAACAGATCCAAATTTTGTAAGACAAAATGTTTTGGTTAGATTAAAGTCTTTAGTATTCTGTGTAATAGTTTTAGATCAATTCAACAAACACTTTTTGTGGGGCATGGTCTACAAGGTCACTCTCTAGAGGAAGCCAAAATTCAGTAAGGTGTGCCATTTTTTCCATAACTCCTTTTATGAGAGGTTCCAAATAGTGTCACCTAGAGGAATTGCATAAAACACACTAAAGAAAATTGTGTATCAGTTTCAGATATTTATTCATTACACGTACAAAGTTATGATTTTTTCAAGCTAGGGTTGTTGACTAATCCAAAACTAGTCTTGTGAGACTAAAGAAATGTTTGATGAAAATGCTAGTCTCTAGTTGTTAAAGTTAAGGAAGGTTTGTAGGTATGTGATAATATACACCATGTATATTATAAATTTACAAATCATATTTTTATGATGAAATTGATGAGGACTTTTGGTTGAGGTACAGGTTGGGTACATGGTTGAGACAAGTAGTTGATGAGTTGGAAAATACACGAGGTGTATATTTGATGATGTTGGTACATATTGATGAGTCATAGTTGATGAGTACTTAACACATGATTGGTACATACTTGGTACATGTTTGGTTGCACTTTTTTATGGTACAGGTTGATTATAGATTGTTTGGTACAGGTTGGTGCATGGTTGATGCACTTGTTTATGGTAAAGGTTGATTACAGGTTGAGGTACAAGTTGATGCATGGTTCAGGTTTATTGGTACATGTTTACAGTTTTATATCTCACAGTGATAGTGTGACAGTGGTTCCATCATTCTAATTCTACTCCAAGGTGGTTGGACAGGGCAAGGAAAGGTGGTTGTATCCACCTTCTGGTTGTAGCCCGAGAACATAGGGGGTTGTAGCCTCCTTCTAGTTGTAGCTAGAGAATTGGGGAGTTGGAGCTTCCCTCAGGTTGTATCCTAAGAAACTAGGTGGTTAGAGCCTCCTTCCATTTGCAACTAGAAAATAAAGGAAGTTGGTGCTTCCAATGAATGTAATTTTTCAAGACATATAAGATAAAGCATTCCATGGTTTTTTCCCGATTTGGGTTTCCACGTAAAATACTGGTGTACTTTGTATGTGTGTGATTGTTCATTTCTTATTGCTCATTATTGGATAATAATTCTACATTGATATAACACTTGGATTATTTAGAGAAAAAAGATTATAATTACGCTATTATTGATTCACCCCCCCTCTCAGTAATCCAACAATTGGTATTGGAGCAGGTTCCTTCATAAATCCATTTAACCACTTAAAGGTAGATCATGGAGAGTACCAACTCATATAAAAATTGAATACCACACTTTCATGGACATGAGTATGTTTTTTGGAGCATAAGGATGAAGACTTATGTATAAGCATAGAGGTTTGAAATTTGACAATCAATTGTAGATGGATACACAGTACCAACAGTTCCACCATCAAAAGAAAAAGAAGTGAAACTTGTTCAGAATAATTCCAAAGCTACAAATGCACTTTTGAATGGTCTCAGTGAAACAAAAAATCTACAAAAGTCAAAGCAACAAAGCTTCAAACTTACAGAGGTCAATTCGAACAACTAAAAATGAAAGAAGATGAGAATATTTTAGCCTACTTCTTAAGAGTTGACGAAACAATGAATGCAATCATAGGATTGGGAGAAGAAATCAAAGAATCTGTAATTGTTCAAAAGGTACTAAGATCTCTTCCTATGAGATTCAACCCTAATATATCATCACTAGAAGAAAGATCGGATCTGAACTCAATAAGCATGGAATATTCACAACATATGAAATGAAAACGAAAGAGGAAAATCCAGATGTAAAGGAAGCATCCTTCAAAGCATCCAAAATATCAAAGAAAAAGAAAAAGGAACAATAAGAATATAGCAGCAACAACGATGTCTCCAAATATGATGAAGAAGTGTCCAACTTTGTCAAAAGACTGAACAAGGGAACCAATGGTAGGTATAGAGGTAAGATACCTTTAATTTGTTTTAATTGTGATGGTATTGGTCATTTTTATAACAAATGTCCTCATAAGAAAAACATAAATGATGAAGGTTACTCAAAAGGAAAACAAACATATAAAGGAAAATTAACTACAAAGAAAGATTTCAAGAAAAGCTTATGCATCAAAGAAGACATCTCATCATCAGATGAAGATTAAATCAGTGACAGTGAGAGAGGAAGAGTTATATTCATGGATGTAAAAGATTATGACAAAGAAGTCTCCAAATAAGAATATGAAGAAGCCGAAGAAGGATATGAAGAAGTTGAAGAAGAAATTGAAGAGGCAGAAGTTGACTATCGAGAAGAATTAATGTGTGACATAGAAGTTATCAGAAGAGAAAAGAAGAAAAACAAGAAACTACAAGTAGAACTAGACAAGAAAAAGGATACTCGAGAACTAGAAAAAATGATCACAACATTGAAGGTTCAAATAGAAGAAGAGAAAAGAATTGAAGAAGCACTCAAAGAACAACTAGAAGAAAAGGACAAGATCATTGGAAATTTGGAGGCAAAGATTGTCACACAAGAAAAATATGTAGAATAACTCAAAAGTTCTGGATGACATTATCAGCAATAAAAAATCTCATCTGGAGAATTCTGGACTTGGATAGAATCAGACAAAAAAGGGATCAAGCTCCAAAACAACAGAGCAAGAAACAAATCCAAAAAGATATGTAGAAACAATCAAAGGGGATAGGAAGATGTACAAGAAAGATTACAGGGACACTCGTCCACCGAGAGGATTCATATTTCAGAATCCACAATAGATAGATAGGCCTTAAGAAGAAGAAGGATTCATAAGAGCACCTTATTTCAGAAGATATTCAACTCCCAGATATCAAACTATATTTTTTGGTTTATGTTATTCATGTAAAAATTTTGGACATAAAGCTGTGAATTGCAAAGCTAACAATAGGAACAATAACAATTTTGAGAGTCATACACAAAGGGGTTACTTAAGAAGACCTAGTGAAACACAAAGAAGAAGTTACAACAGGTTTGAATATTTTAGCACTGAAGTGGAATGTTACAAATTTAACAATTTTGGACATGTGGCCAAAAATTGTAGAATGACATTCCCTCCTAAAGAACCTCAACAAAATAACAACAGTCACAGACAAGAACCCCATAAAATGACAAGGATAAGAAATCAAGATCAGTATAGCAATGAAGAATGCACAATCTCTCTACAAGCTAAGCCAAAGAAACACGGTTGGTATGTTGACAATGGGTGTTCAAAACACATGACAAGTGATAGAGAAAAATTTATTACATTGCGAAAGGAAAGAAATGGATCAGTCTCCTTCGGAAATGATAATTCAGACAAAATCATTGGAGAAGGCACAGTATAAATTGGGAACAAGAATAAAAAGGCACAAAATGTTCTACTGGTAGAAGATATGAAACATAATCTTCTAAGTGTGAGTCAAATGTGTGACCAAGGTCATAAAGTTACTTTCGATTCAAAAAAGTGTGAGATAAGAAGAGAAGGTTCATGGAAATTGGTCGGTACAGCTACAAGAAATTCAAACAACATATATCTGTTAAGTGAATTTGGAAATGAAAAGTGTTGTCTAGGAAAGGAAGATGAAAGTTGTCTATGGCATAGAAGAATTGGTCACATGCATTTTGATAACCTTGTCAAAGTCGGAAAAAGAGAAGAAATCAGAGAAATGCCCCAGATCACGAAACCAACCAACACTTTATGCAAGCATTATCAACAAGGAAAGGAAACAAATATCAGGTTCAAACCAAAGAAATATTCAACAACAAGACCACTGGAAATTGTGCATACCGACCTAGTTGGACTAACTACAACAAAGGTATTAAAAGGTGAGAGATAATTTATGTTATTAGTTTATAATTATACAAGAGTGACTGCAGTTTGATTTCTCAAGAACAAGTAAGAAGCTTTTGAAAACTTCAATATCTACAAGGAAATAGTTGAAAATGAGATGGATTCAATAATCAAATGATTGAGATCTGATAATGGAGGAGAGTTCACTTCAAAGGAATTTATGGACTACTGTAGTAGTCATGGAATAAAAAGACAATTCTCTGTTGCTAAGACACCTCAACACAATTGAGTTGTTGAAAGAAATAATAGGACAGTACAGGAAATGGCTCGAACAATGCTAATGGATTCCAAATTGATAGATATATTTTGGACGCAGGTAGTGCATACAACAATTCACATTCAAAATATAGTAATGCTAAGAAACAACACTAATAAAACACCCTACGAGCTATGGAAAGGAAGTCCAACAAATGTGAAGCAGTTCAGAGTTTTTGGAAGCAAATGCCACATCAAAAGAGAAGATGGAAAAATGGGAAAGTTTGACTCTCGTGTGGACAAAGGAGTACTTGTTGTTTACTCAAGTACAAGGAAAGCATACAAGTGTTACAATCTAAGATTGAACAAAGTTGTGGAAAGCATCAACGTAACAATTGATGAAATAGGAAGACCAAAATCAAAGGAAGAAGAAAACAAATCAATGCAACAACTTTTTGAATAAGAAGAAGCATAAGATGAAGTAGAAGAGGAAGATGAAGAGAATATAATAGAAACAGAAGAGAAAGTTCAAAAAGTATCTCCAAAGACACCTAGAAAATGAGTATAGAAGAATCATCCTTCAGATCATATTATTGGAAACAAAGATGCAGGAGTTGAGACTAGAAGAAAAAACCATTCACCAGAACAAACACACTTAGCACTCTAATCTAAAATTGAACAAAATTGTTTTGAAGAAGCCGACAAGGAAGAATTTTGGAATAAGGCCATGAATGAAGAATTGGGTCAAGTAGAGAAAAATGACACTTGGGAACTGGTTCAAAGACCAAAGAATAAGAATGTGATCGACACAAAATGAGTTTTCAGGAATAAATTAAATGAATATGGACAAGTTACAAGGAACAAAGCTAGATTGGTATGTAAGGTATATGCACAAATTGAAGGAATCGACTTTGAAGAGACATTTGCCCCAGTTGTCAGAATGGAAGCAATCCAGTTGCTTTTAGCCTATGCATGCTACAAAAATGTTAAAGTATATCAGATGGACGTAAAATCAACTTTTCTGAATGGGGAACTTGAAGAAGAAGTCTACATTGAACAACCAGAAGGATTTCAGTTTTCAGAGAGCACATATTATGTGTGTAAATTAAATAAGGACTTGTATGGTCTAAAACAAGCTCCTAGAGCATGGTACTCTAGACTGGATAAGTATCTACAACAGGTAGGGTTCATAAAGGGAAGTGCACACAACAACCTTTACATCAAGGTAAGTGAAGGTAATATTTTATTAATTGAAGTTTATGTTGATGATATTATTTTTGGTAGTGATGATGACAGGTTAAGACATAAAATTGCAAAAGATATGAAGAATGAATTTGAAATGTCATTACTTGGAGAACTATCCTTCTTTTTGGAATTTCAAATACATCAAAGAAACCAAGGAATCTTTATTTCTCAAACCAAGTATATCAGAGAAATGTTAAAGAGGTTCAGAATGGAAGATTGCAAACCAGTTATCACTCCCATGAAAACCAGTTGCAAGTTGATCAAAGATGATGATTCGAAGTCTACAGATTAGAGGAAATATAGGTCAATGATTGGTAGCCTACTATATGTGACAACATCTAGACCAGATCTAATGTAGGCAGTTGGATAGGTGGTGCAATTTCAAGAAGCACCAAAGGAGTCACATGTGTTCGTAGTGAAGAGGATTTTTAGATATCTCAAAGGAACAAAAGAGTTTCGATTATGGTATCTAAAAGGAAAGGATCTATCACTTATTGCCTACATAGATGCAAATCAGATAGTTTGTATTGATGACCGATGAAGCACCAACGTAGAAATGTTCTACTCTTTTGAGTGTTTAGTATCATAGCTAAGAAAGAAACAATCATCAATATCTTTATCTACAGCCGAGGCAGAGTATATTTTAGCAGCATTATGTTTTACACAGGTTCTTTGGATGAAACAAACTCTGGTAGATATACAGGTTGAGTATGATGAGCCCATTCCAATCTATTGTGATAATACAAGCACCATCAGTATCTCAAAGAACCCGGTGATGCGCTCCAATAGGAAGGACATTCCAATAATGTATCACTTTCTGCGGGAGAAGGTTGCAGAAAAGACAATCAGAATTGAGTATGTGGGCACAAAAGAACAAGTGGCAGACATCTTCACAAAACCACTTCCACGATAATCCTTTGAATATCTTCGCCAGAGACTTGGAGTTATTTCTACTCCAAAATAAATGATTTTTGAATTCTTATCTTATATGTCTTATATTTACATGAGGAAGCACCATACGAGGACAATTTAGTTAGGGGGAGCAACCCCAGATGGAAAGATAAATTTGCCATTGATGACAAAAGGGCAGAGATTTATCAGATGCAGAGGACAGAGGCAGAGGATAGAGGCATGGTTCCAGGGGGAGAATGAGTGATATGATTTCAGTATTGCATCAGAGTGTTGCCATCAATGCCAAATGGGGGGATTGTTAATTAAGGGTGGTTGTCATTGATTGCAACCTTGGAAGAAAGACCCGTAGCAAAAAGGTTGGGTAATGGACCCAATATTGTTTGATGTAAATATGAATTATTATTGTCTTGTCATGGTTTACAATAAGTAGAAATGGATGAACTCCAAAGTGGTCCCCTTATGGTGAAAGCCCTCACGCGAAGATGCTTTGTGGATTGAGTTATCCTACAAGTATGGTTAGAGAAACCATGCTTATTTGTGGAATAATGAGATGAATGCCAGTGAATTTGTCAGTGAAACTATCCTATATGGATAGTTCTTTTCATGCCATTTTCGGTGGTATGTGGAACGTCACATAACTCCTCACAGTTAGAGATTTATGGCCATGAGAAGTTGGAGAACCCAAGTTTGGGTAATGGACCCAATTTTGTTTGATGGATAACAATATGATTTTTGATATATTTTCAGGTAATACTATTCTATATGGATAATACATGTCATTCCATTTTTGATTGTATGTGGAATGTTACATAACTCCTCACGATTTGAGGTTTATGGCCTTACGAAGTTGGAGGACCCTCATATGTCGTCTAGAAGCTCAAAAAGGTAAAAGTAGTCAAAGTGGTTTAAGCGATTTTAAAAGGTAAATAATAAAGTGAAGTGATGAGTGTACTATAATTCAAATTTATTACAAAATAAATTAATTCAATAATAAATTTAATGGATAAATTAGAAATGGGTTAACCCTAAAATAAGGAAATGTAAGAACCTAGTTTAACAAAGCCTAAAAAATTTGTAAATTTAAACATTAAGATTATTCAACATAAGAAATAAGCAATTTCATTCAACATTTCAACGTATAAGCAATAAGCAATTTCAATATTCAACATATAATCAACATAAATTTAAATTTATGAACAACAATCTAATAAATTACATAACAACCACATAACCCAGCAAATTCATGAATATAGATAGCTCTGGCTGATGCTATTTTCCAAAAATCCGGTTGTCCTCTCTACTACTTTGCCCAAAACTCTACCTGATTCTCTGACCAAACCCAACCCAAAACCAACTAACCACCCAACTAGCTAGGAGTAGCCTATCCGACTCCCTAGATCCAGGATTCTGTGAGGATTCCTGGCCCCCAAGTCCAAAACTCCCAGCAACGTGGTGCCCCCTGCAACAGTTCACCCAAACTCCAAACCAAAAAATATCCCTCAGAAAATACAGTCCTCTCCTGTAATAATGCTCCTCTCCCAAATTTTCATAATCCATTCTTGAAGGCCTCTACCCAGTCATATCCCCCCCCCCCCATTCACCGACTCCTACTCTCCTTTAATTCCACCCACTTTATCCCTCCATTTATTACCTTATCTTTCCATTTATTACCTTATCCCTCCACTCAATGCTTCATCCCCCCCTACATACATAAAGTCTTAAAATAAATAAATTAAAGTTATTAAGCCCTTTAATTCATTACCCAAACCTTTAATGAGTCAATTAATTAATTAATTAATCAATCAATAGATATAAACAATTAATAATTAATTAATTAATTAATATTATTAATAAATAATCATTGTTTAACTAAAATATATTAGGACAGTTAATTATTTAATTAACTATACTTGATAAACCCTATGCAACTATTTAACTAGGGTTGTTACATACACCCACCCTTCAGGAAACTTTGTCCCAAAGTTAAGATATTTTATGATATAAGGGAAAAGAAGCATGGTTCACATATTCATAACAAATAACTGTCATTATTAGTAAGTAAGCCAAGAAACTCATTCGTACTAGTGTACATGCACAAGAAATGCATGTGTAGATAGTACATACAAGTCTTGTTCATGTACTAATATCAATAACTATCATCTCTATAGTAATTTCTTCATGCATCCAATCCATTCAACAAGACTATTCATTTTATAAAAGACAATAAACCAATCAAATGTTTGCGAAATCCTTTAATTACTATTATCTAGGTCAACAATGTTATTTAGACAATTGTAATTTAGTTACATAATTATGAATATTCATATATATATATATATATATATATATATATATATTTTCTTTTCAGAAGGGAACAATAAGTTCCAACATAAGACAAATCTACATACACTCTCAACTATTTCTACTCATCCTTCCTCCCTAACTTACTTCCATCTTCCATTCCTATCCTTCCTCTACTGGACTATCTTGGAGCGTCAACTATATTGACCTAACTCCAAATAGAACCCATAAGCAGAAGTGTCACTATCTTGACCAAGCTTCCCCAGCAAGCAACTGACAATCATCATCACATGTCTAGGGGAGTGTGAGCTAACACTGTCGTCCCATGACTTCAGGTTTCAGAGGATACACAATGGGAAATGCCTCCACCCATCCTAATAATAACTAGGGTCCACACCCTACAATAGAATATACAGTGGCACCGTGTTGCTGGGAGTTTTGTCATCGTTTATTCGGTTTTGGGCAGTCTCATCACCTGAAATCATACACTGGTCCACATATCATAGAAATTCATCCAAACCAATATAATTTCACATACAAAGATTCATACCATAATGTTTCTCGGCTAGTGGTCATGACATCCACTTTCATCATCATTATCCCTTGGCTATTTCATAGCCCATAACCTGCAGATTAGTCTGTAACACGAACTCATACATTTCTATGCATTATCATCATGTAATTGCCTACAACCATCATTTCAATTCGGTATCCGTGTACCAACAACTTAACATCAAAGTTTTCAAGTTAGAAATAGATCTCATAATATCCCATAATTTAATTTCGACACCCATTCATAAAATTATCTTTTACCAAATAGATTGCATCATATCCAACATCATTCTAATAGCATTTAAACCTTCATAGGATTCTCATTCACACAATATATCGCATCATATCCATCATGATCAATAACATTTAAACATTCATAAAATTTACATTCACATAGTAGATCGCATCATATCCATCATCATCAATAATATTTAACATTCATAAAATTTACATTCTCACAATATATCGCATCATATCCATCATTATCCAAATATATTTAAACATTCATAAAGGTTCATACGTCTTAAAAGTTTAAGTGTATCATTTAATAGTTTCATTGTGAATAGAAAATAAAAGTGTAGGCCTCAGGTAATCCTAGCTGTCTAAGTCAAAAGGTGGTGTTGCATACACCCAACCTTCGAGAAAAATATTCTCGAGGTGGTCAAAAAAATGAGGGATAGTCTCGTCGTAGTGTCTTGACATCTTCCCAAGTAGTAGATCCTGGACTATACTTGTCCCATTGGACCTTAACTTGGTCTACCAGAAGGTTCCAGAGCTGTCGAACTCTACGGTGCAATATGCATAACGGTTCTACCATGAGAGTTCCCACATTTGATACCTGCAATTCCTTCCAATTTAGTTTATGTGATTCATCAACAACATAATGACGTAAAACAGATACATGAAAAACGTTATGAGTTTTATGCAGGTGGGGTGGCAGTACGAGACGATAGGCAATGGGTCCAAATTTCTCTTGGATTCTGAACAGTCCTATAAATCGATGTGACAACTTTATCCCCTTCCTGAACCATATGGTACTCTTATTAGGCCTAATATGAATGAAAACCTGGTCTCCCACTTCATAACTTCGATCGGTCCTGTGTGCATCCGCATAACTTTTCTGCCTATCCTGTGCTTCCTTTAGTCTCTACCTAATTTGAATCACCTGTTCCTCCATCTCTTGAATCAATTCTGGCCCAACTGTTACTCGGTCTTCTAATCTTTCTCAACTCAATGGTGTTCTTCATGTCCTTCCATACAAAGCTTCATAGGGTGGCATTCCTATGGAGCTATGAAAACTATTATTGTAGGCGAACTCTACCAAAGGTAGGTACTTCTCCCACTGGGTTTGATTATCCATAATATACATCCTAAGCATGTCTTCCATGACTTGATTTACCCTCTCGGTTTTTCCATCTGTTTCAGGATGATAAGCTATGCTTAAGTTCAATTGATTCCCCAATGCTGACTGCAAACTTGTCCAAAACCTAGAAGTGAATCTGGAGTCCCTATCTCAAATGAGCTTCTTAGGTATCCCATGAAAATGGATAACTTCACTTACAAACACATGTACCACATCAGTGACATCATAAGTGTCTCTAACTAGAATAAAATGAGCACTCTTGGTTAACTTATCCACTATCAAAAGAATGGAATTGTGTCTATGAGATGTGAGCGACAACTCCAAAACAAAATCCATAGAGATGAATTCCCACTTGGACATAGGAACATCATGTGGTTGTAGGAGGCCTGCCGGGTGGTGGTGGTTGGCTTTCACTTGTTGACACTCTAGGCATTTGGCGATGAAATGGACTACATCGCACTTCATGCCTAGCCAGAAGAAAAGCTTCCTCATGTCTGTGTACATATTCTTCACACCCGGATGTGCACAATAAAGTGCTCTATGGGCTTCCTTCAGTATGATGCTTCGAATATCCCCATCTTCATGGATGTACATCCTTCCCCGATATCTCAATAGTCTGTCTTCTTCCAAACTATATCCTTCATACTTTGGATCTAATTTCCTCCCACTCTGGAGGTTTGAAGTAACTTCTAAATACCAACTGTCTCCTTGGAGTTGTGCCAACACACGTTCCCTCAGATTGACTTTTAAGGGTACCAGGGAGAAGACACGTGGTCTCCTACTCAAGGCATCTGTGACCACATTTTTCTTTCCTTTGATGTATGAAATACCAAAATATTACTCACTCATAAACTCACTCCATCGCCTTTGCCTAACATTCAGATCCCTTTGAGTGAAGAGATGTTTTAAACTTTGATGGTCCATTTTGAGCTCAAAGTTTTGCCCCACAAGATAGTGCCTCCAAAGTTTCAGAGCTAACATTACAGCTGCCAACTCTAAATCATGAGTAGCGTAAATATTTTCATGTTTCTTCAACTTCCTTGTCACATAAGCTATCACTCCATCCTGCATTATCACGACCCCCAACCCTTTCTTCGAGGCATCCGTGCAGACTGTGAAGTCCTTTTCCATATCTAGCACTCGTAGAATTGGTGCACTAGTTAGTAACCTCTTAAGCTCAATGAATGCACTATCACATTCTTCTGTCCATTCATACCTGACCCCCTTGCACTACAAAGTGGTGATGGGTTTCKCTATTTTTGAGAATCCTTCCACAAATCTCTGATAATAACCTGTTATCCCCATGAAGCTTCTCACCTCGTGGGCATTTTTCGGCACTGGCCACTCCATAATGGCCTTTACCTTTTCTGGGTCCACAGAGATTCCTTCACTGGAAATGATATGACGTAAATAGTGGATCTCTTTCTAAAGGAAGGAACACTTCGACAACTTCTCATACAATTTGTTCTCTCTAAGGCAGGACAAAACCACTCATAAGTGTTCCTCATGTTCTCTTTCGTTTTTGGAATAGATGAGGATGTCATCTAGAAAGACTTTTACAAAAAGTGGTCTAAGTACTTATGGAATACTACGTTCATGAGGCTCATGAATACTGCTAGAACATTGGTCAATTCGAAAGGTACTACGATGAACGAGTAATGTCCAAACCGAGTTTGAAAGGCAGTTTTAGGAATATCACCTTCCTTAATCCTTAACTGGTGATACCCTGATCGTAAATCGATATTTGAGAATACCACTACTTCTTTCATCTGATCGAAGAGGTCATCTATTCGCGGCATTGGGTACCTATTTTTCACTATAGCAAGGTTCAAGTCCCTGTAATCTATACACATTCATAAGGATCCATCCTTCTTATTTACAAAAATTAGTGGTGCACCCCAAGGTGAAACATTGGGCCTTATTAACCCTAAGTCCAATAACTCTTTCAACTGCATTTTCAATTCACAAAGTTTCGGCGCCATCATCCGATACAAAGTCTTGGAAATTGGTTCTGCACCATTTTTTAGCTCAATAGTAAAATTAATCTCCCTCTTAGGAGGTAACCCTGGTAACTCGTTTGAAAAAACATCCTTAAATTCTGACAATACCAGGTGCTGATCTAATGAGGGTCCCTTCCTTTCATTCATTGCTTCCACTACATATAGTCGACACCCTTGCCTCAAGCATTGCTTAACCTTCATAGTTGAGATAAAACGTAATGACACCTTTATCCATACACCCTAGATTTCTATTGGTCTTCCTTCATCATCGACACAAAGCACCCATTTTGCGAAACAATCTACCAAAGATCGATGAGCTTTTAACCAATCCATTCCAATGATTAGGTCATACACCTCGAGAGCAGTGATGTATACCTTCAACCTGGTAGTACACACTCCCAGTTCTACTATACAATTATCGATGCTAGGTCCTACCACTTGTTTTTCCCGCGAAGCCATCTCAACTTGTTTAAAGTCATTGTGCTCGTAGGTTGCCAACCCACTCTTTTCTAATGCAGATGGTGAAATGAAACTATTTGTCGCACCAGAATCAAATAAAATCTTAACATTGATATGATTTATCATACCTAATGACTCCACCATCGTGGATTGATGTTCGGCCTGGCAATTATTAACCACTTCGTAAATTTGGTGGCTGCTACTTTCTCTTCCCATCAGGGCCTTTCCTTCTCTATGCACAAATCTTGATTGTAACTCTGGGCAGTCACGCTGGTAATGGGGTCCTCCACATCCCCAACATGTAACATGGGATTGAACTTGTGCACTATTATGTGACTGTCTCTTAAATGAGCTCCTTCCCTTGGAACCCTTGCCCCTACTAGCTGCTCCCTGGGATGGCCGTGGACTTGCCTGCATCATTGGTGATGAACGAGATGCTGCACTTGCTGCCATTGAAATCCCTGTGGCTACTCTCCTTGGTGCAACTCTATTATTGTATGGAGGTGGCCTTGAGCCCCCTCCCCTAGGAAATGTCCTAGGGGCCTTCCCCACGAATCCAGGACGATGCGAAAAGGTTGGTCTAGTACCTCCAGTTAATTTCATGTATTCCTCCACATAACGCGCATTTTCCACATCTTCTGCTACTAAATACGGTTTCCACATCCACACCATAGCCCTTATCTTAGGGTTTAACCCATAGACAAAGAATTCTACCTATCATTGGTCATTATCCATATATGAAACATACTTGACCAATTCCATAAACCTAATCTCATATTCTTCTATGGTCTTGTTTCCCTATACTATAGCATGAAACACTCCTACCTACTGTTCCTCATAGTAAGTTGGAAGATATTTCCTTCGGAACCTCTCCTCGAAAAGTTCCCAAGATACGGTGTCCGGGGTAAGATGCAATTGTCTTTCCAGGTTTCCCCACTAGTTGAAGGCATTGTCTCTCAACTAAAAAATCACTATCTTCACCTTTGAGGTGGACACATAGTCCCTTAATGAAAAACACATTTTCATGTCTTCCAACCATGATTCTGCGCGTTCAATGATGCGACCCTCGACAAACTCCAGAAGTTTGATATTCTGCAGTTCTCTAGTGATTTCTTCGGGTGGAGGTCCTCCCCCTAAATCCATCGATGCTTCTGGATTACCCGTTCCATATGGTGGGGGTTCCACTTCAATCCCTGCTGGTTGTCATCCCTTTAAAGTCTCATTTATGGCCTCCAAAGAGTGTATTATGAGAGCTAGTTCAAGTGATGGTGGTGGCGGCATTGGCGTTGTTGGCAGTGCCTGTGACGATGCTCCTATACCTTGATTCCCTCGATTCCTAACCATCCTATATGATTTAACCTGCATCAACCAAAGTTGTCAAGGTGAGTTCAAGGACATTTCACATTTCCGCAACTTAACTAGAAAACAGGGTTAGGCGTAAGTTTTTTTTTTTACTTGTCTGTAAACAGACGTTACTCTCTTTAGGGGAGGTGGATAGGTTAGGGATAAATCATCTAAGCTAGATTTCTTCACCTAAGAAAACCATTGACCCTCTCCCTGGTAGTTACGCTAGCACTGTACCACACTCACCAATTTCTCTAACTTACCTACCTAGTGCACATGAAGCCTCCTCCCGCTTATCTTGGTCTAAGTCCTTATACTTTGCGTTTACAACTAATTAAGGTGAATTCCAACCTAATGTTGATGAAATAAGTCTAAGGCTATCCTTCGATGCTTGACTCGTGGGATTTCCTTGGCGCCTTGTACATATGCATTGAATTGTGTGACTTGGTGGCTACAGGTGCAAGTCTTGAGGATTGTAGAGTGGCTTTCGGGAATTGGAGCTTAGTGCTTGTGCATTGTGGTTATGTATTGTTTCTGGACTTGTGGTCATATGATGTAGTGAGCCTAAGGCTATGCATTGAAGCTTGGTGCTTGGCTTTGACTGGTGGAATGGAATGGAACTCAGTGTTTGGTTAACATGGATAATTGGAGATTACACTTCAGGATAGTACTTTATTACTATTGATCATTGACTTATTTATATATATAAATTTATTTTGTAAAGAATCATGTGTGGCACGTTGGTGTTTGGTTGTTTTCCAAGGCTTGGACTATGACAAGTGGTTATGGGTTCAAAACCCATGGACTCCAAACTTATATATATATATATATATATATATATATATATATATATATATATATATATATATATATATATATATATATATATATATATATATATATATATATATATATATATATATAT
>ML776633.1:68675-78725 GCA_009831015.1 Picea engelmannii | reverse complement strand
AAAAAAATGAAAATAGAAAAAAAAAGTAATTAAAAAAAATACATAAGATTAAAACCAATAAAAAAATAAAAATAAAATCCAAATGGCATCGTGGGTCTTCGCATGAGGCCCATGTGCCCTTATCTCCCGCTCTTAATTCCCAAACCCTATACCTAACATTAGCACGCTCCCTATCTTCTCTGCCGCCTATCCCTTTTGCAACAACGGCCAAGGTTTTCTTCTCCCTAACTTTGCAACTGCAGGCTCCTCCCTTGGTGGCTCAATGCTCATCTTTGAGCGTTGTTGCTTGGGTTCTGGATTGTATGTTGTTTCTAGACTTGATCTCCACTCTGATGTGCCTAATTAGAGATTGGTTGTATGCCAATATATTTATTTTTATTTTTATTGCAAATTATATACTTAAGAGTTTGGGGTTGAGATTTTGTACGAGTTAATATAATGGCACTTTTATTTTGATGCTATTCTCCTTGACTGTCATTTTAGTTTTTGGTCCATCTGATCCATAAAAAATACTCAACTATTCTCCTTGACTCTCGTTTTATTTTTTGGTGTAACTATAATGTGGGATGGTTTGGCTCTCCTGTTTCCTGTCCTGGCGGTACTCTCCCTTGCACAGTCTCGTGGTAGTTATAGCATAGATTTCTCTTTCCCATCATTCGACAACAACAACAACAGTCTACTTTATTTTTCTTTCGAATGTGAAAGTTATTTGTTCAGGCATATTGTACCATGTGTAATTTCGACCATCTCATTCAAATTTCCCCCTTAAAATTTTTGTTTTCAAGCAACCCAAGGTTTATACATTTTTACCTTCAGATTTAGGTGCTTCTTCCAAGTTATTGAGCTAACCCTTGTTTATATTTAGTTGTTAGCTTGGACATTATCTGCAGGTCGACCTCAAGAAGTATTCTCCCCTAAAATCGATCTATTCTTTAGGGTTAAATCTAACATTTTATTGCCTTAGTTATGCATATATTTAGCACCATACCTTAAGAAAAATTTAAATAACTCATGGGCTAAAAGATTACATGCAAAATCTAAGTTAACCTATAGGGTTTGCAATTCTGATTTGGCTGATGTTACAGGTGTATTGTGTTGTTAACTTGGTCTTGACTTTGGTGTATTGTGTTGTTAACCCGCGTTGTGTGTTGGCTTTGCTATTGGGCAAGGTATTTTGCTTGTATCGGTTCATGGACATAGAGCTTGGCATATTTGTTCGTTTGATATGCAGTGTGACTTTGCAGGCCATGTTGCGCAAATGGACACGTGGTGCAAATTGCTACGCTCCTTGTGGGCTCTCTCTCCTTGGTTGTGTGAGTGCCTGTGCACTGTATTGCACTATAATATTTGCTTTGTGGGTTTCTCCCTTCGTATAGCACTTAGTCTTAGGCACTGGGATTTGGTGCTTGGATCAAAACTTATGTTTCATTGAAGTGTTTCTAGTGGTAATGCTAACCTGTGTGTTGTATGAATACAGGTACGTGGCTGGGAGATTGTCCTTTGGGCGCAACCAAAGAGTATGAGCTGTGGGCTTCCTCGTGGCTTAGTGTGCCCTCGATCTTGAGTGTTGCCTTATATTCACCTTGTTGTGTTGTATCAACACTCAAAACCTTCTTCGTGGATTTTAGGTTAAGTTTGTTGTGTTCTGACCTCCCGCTTTCTTTCTATGATATTGAAAGATGAAAAAGCATTTTGATTTTGGACTTCATGCTCATAACCCATAAATTTACAATTGTATAAAATGCATAGGCTAGGGTTTAAGGTTTATTGCCCATCAAACTGAAAGCGCTCAATTTCAAGCTGCTGCTACTATTGTTGTTTTATTGTCTTGTTGTTTTATTGTAGGAAACACAACAAGTAACTCGACCCAACAACGGGTCCATGAGGGAAAAATATAGAACTGATCATTGAATATTGAAAGAGGTAGAAAATGGCCATAGATAGCAATATGAGAAAGGACAGTAAGGGTCTTGATTCCATTGTGTAGGAATGATGGCCTATCAAGATGTCGACAATATAGTTGGTTTTGTTTTGCATATTCGTTAGGGCATTGTCCTCAAAATGATTTAGATAGATTAATTTTTATTTTTATTTTTAGTCTTTTATGTCTGGTTATTTGGCTAAATATTCCTTCATTTTTAAGTTTTTATGAACCTAATATTATTTATTCCCTGTCCTTCTTACTTCTTACAGGAGGTCRGGAATTTTACAGGTGCGTAGGTGACTCGGATAAGTGAACAAAGACTTGACATTATGAGGGATTCACACTTCTCATTCTTTTATCTTTAGGGATTTCTTAAGGTTTCAAGGTTACTTGTCTCTTAGGGTTCTTCAAGGYTAAATGACTTGTATATTGGGGAATTTTCTKCCCTACTAGGGAACTGAGTTCCATTCTAATTATAGGCCATTGTCATTTTAAGCCATTTTTATTATAWCAGAAAAGAGAAGAATTTACCTCTATAGGGAATTATATTCCTGATTTTTTATTCCAACTTAAGAGACTCTTTCTAGTTCATTAAATTGGATGATATATACTTTTTTTTTTGAAATTTTACATTTTAGTTCTAGGTAGGCCTTTAAGGCTCCAGATTGTGAACTACTAGCTCTGATACTATGTGCAAGAACCTAGTTTAACAAAGCCTGAAAAATTTGTAAATTTAAACATTAAGATTATTCAGCATAAGCAATAAGCAATTTCACTCAACATTTCGACGTATAAGCAATAAGAAATTTCAATATTCATCATATAAGCAACAAAAATTTAAATTTATGAATAACAATCTAATAAATTATATAAAAACCACATAACCCAACAAATTCATGAATATAGATACCTCTGGTTGATGCTATTTTCCCAAAATCCGGCTGTCATCTCTGTTGCTTTGCCCAAAACTCTGCCTGATGCTCTGACCAAACCCTTCCCAAAACTGACTAACCACCCAGCCATCTAGGAGCAGCCTATCCGACTACCTAGCTCCAGGATTTTGTGAGGATTCCTGGCCCCCGAGCCCAAAACTCCCAACAACTTGGTGCCCCCTACAGCAGTTCACTCAAACTCCAAACCAGAAAATATCCCTCAGGAAATACAGTCCTCTCCTGCAATAATACTCCTCTCCCAAGTTTTCATAATCCATTCCCGAAGGCCTCTGCCCAGTCATATCCCCCACCCATTCACTGACTCCTACCCTCCTTTAAATCCACCCACCTCATCCCTCCATTTATTACCTTATCCTTCCATGTATTACCTTATCCCTCCACTCAATGCTTCACCCCCCCCTACATACGTAAAGTCTTATAATAAATAAATTAAATTTATTAAGCCCTTTAATTCATTACCCAAACCTTTAATGAGTCAATTAATTAATTAATTAATTAATCAATCAACAGATATAAGCAATTAATAATTAATTAATATTATTAATAAATAATCATTGTTTAACTAAAATATATTAGGAAAATTAATTATTTAATTAACTATACTTAATAAACCCTATGCAACTATTTAACTAGGGTTGTTATAGGAAAGTGGGCAAAGTGACCTAGAAGATGTTTCTAAGGAAGCTACTTGGAGAGTATAAATAAGAGGCAAGGCTCTCTCATTTAAGACACACTTGAGAATATTGAATACCTATAGGTGTTTGAGGAAACCAAAGGATATATAAGCCGAATTTTTTAGGAAAGTGAAGAAAAGAAGGCCATAATTGAAGGAAGGATAAATTATTTTGATGATGCTTTCTAAGGTATGTTTTTTTTAGGTCATCTCACCATTTTCGTAATAACGTTTTTTATAGAATGATTCAGAACATGAAATTGATAATCCATTGAGGAAACATATACAATTATATTTGATAAAAATTTCATCTTATGTATCGTTGTATTTTTGGATTTACACTACGTGGAAAATAGGGTTTGCGGCTAGTCCTGAAACTAGTCAAAAACAAGTGTTTCAGGTAAAAACATCATAAATTATTCATGACAGATCCAAATTAAGTAAGACAAAAATTTTTGGTTATCATACAGTATTCAGTATGCTGTAATAGTTTCATATCAATTCAACGAATATTCCGTGCGGGGCAGGCTCTACAAGGTCACTCTCTAGAATAAGCCAAAATTCAGCAAGGTGTGCCATTTTTTCCATAACTCCTTTTCCGAGAGGTTCCAAGTAGGGAAACCTGGAGGAATTGAGTAAAAAATATTGAACAAAATTGTGTATCAGTTTCAGATATTTATTCATTACAGGTACAAAGTTATGATTATTTCAGGCTAGGGTTGTTGACTAATCCAAAACTAGTCTTATGAAACTAAAGAAACCTTTGATGAAAATGCTAATCTCTTGTTGTTAAAGTTAAGGAAGGTTTGAAGGTATGTGATCATATACACCAGGTCTATTAAAAAGTTACCAATCATATTTGGATGATGAAATTGATGAGGGCTTTTGGTTGAGATACAAGTTGGGTACATGGTTGAGACAAGTAGTTGATGAGTTGGCACATACATGAGGTGTATAGTTGATGATGTTGGCACATATTGATGAGTCATAGTTGATGAGTACTTGACACATGATTGGTACATACTTGGTACATGGTTGGTTGCACTTGTTTATGGTACAGATTGATTACAGATTTTTTGGTACAAGTTGGTGAATGGTTGATGCACTTGTTTATGGTACAGGTTAATTACAGGTTGAGGTACAGGTTGATGCATGGTTCAGGTTTATTGGTACATGTTTATGGTGGTATATCTCATAGTGATAGTGTGACAGTGGTTCCATCATTCTACTTCTATTTCAGGGCAGTTGGATGGGGAAAGGATAGGTGGTTGTAGCCAAAGAACATAGGGGGTTGTAGCCTCCTTCTAGTTGTAGCCAGAGAATTAGGGAGTTGGAGATTCCCTCAGGTTGTATTTTGAGAAACTAGGGGGTTGGAGCCTCCTTCTAGTTGCATCTGGAAAATAAAGGATGTTGGTGCTTCCAATGAATGTAATTCTTCAAGACATATAAGATAAAGCATTATGTGGTTTTCTCCAGATTTGGATTTCCACGTAAAACACTGGTGTACTATGTATGTGTGTGATTGTTCATTTCTTATTGTTCATTATTGGATAATAATTCTACATTGATATAACCCTTGGATTATTTGGAGAAAAAATAGTATAATTACACTATTACTGATTCACCCCCTCTCTCAGTAATCCAACACTTTTGACATTGAAGAATTCAGAACATCGGTATCATTGTTAGGAAAATCTATGAAATAGTAGTCATCCTATTTGATCAAGAAAATCCATGAGATCCATTAAGTCCCACTACCCATAACCTCAAATGGATATGGAATTGGAAGTTTAAGATCAATTGGGCAATTTACAAGGTAGTGGCCTTTTTTGGGGGTGATAGTAATATAGATCCGCAAAAGACAACCACTATTGATCCAGGGAAAATTGACTCATATATTTTTTTTGGAAGAGGGTTTTACACCTTCCACTTTGATTCAAAAGAAGATTAGGACCTAATTTTTCAGAGTGGGTCTTGCTTGTGTGGCACCAAAGGGATGTATGTCATTAGATGTGCACCAAATTTCAATCCATACTATGAATTTGATTTAGCAGTACCAATATGGGTTTATCTCTCCCATATCCATCTCCACTGTTGGAATGAACATATGTTGAGATCTATTATGAATGCCCTAGGTAAAGAAATTTGTCATGAAGAACCAAAGAAATTAATTTATTCCTATGCATGAATCTATGTAGAGGTAGATTTAGAGAAAGGAATTCTTGAGGCCATTTATCTAACCCTACACATAAATGGAAGCATGTACAACTATTTGACTAGGAGAAACTTCCATTTAAATGTTGTTATTGTCATGAATATGACCACTTTTTAAAAATATATACCAAAAATGATCATGTAGAGAAAGAACCACAAAAAAATTATGACCAATGGAAATAGGTCAAGAAAAAGAAAAGAAATAATCATTAGGTAGTTTCATCCTTGTAAATAAAGTAAGGGAAATCAATGGAATCTTCCTCAGTCCTTTCTAGGACTAGGAAATAATATGGCTAGTAGAGAATTTAGATCGACAATTGACCCTCCTCACAGTAGCGTTGAGAACTCATTCAAAATATCTCAAGATGAAGTTCTTATCTCGTCTCATAATAGGTATGTAATTCTCTCCCAAGGGGAAAAAATTCCTTAAATGATAGCTTTGCCTTCTAAAAATAATGGAACCTCTTATGAAATTCCATTATTAGTGGATTTTTGAGAAAGACATTTTGGGACTAGTTTTCAATTGTGCACAATGTGTGCAAAAGACATTTAGTGTGTTTTCAGGAGAAACACACACAAAATAAGGAAGACAATTAGAAGTATTTAGATATTTTGGTCCATTTGTAATGGTCTAATCCCTAATTTAAATGTATAAATATGTAATGATTTTGAGATATAAAGTAGCTAATGAGTATGTGAGTTTTTGGAGAGAAAATGAGCTTATGCGAATTCTAGATGAGTTGAGAGATAAGTGTGCATTGTACGTGTAAATGAAAAGGGAAATTTGGGGTATAGATGAGATATTATGTATTAGCAGAGTGTGCACCTTTTGTAAGTGATAATTCTGAATAATAATATAAGAATCATGTTGTTGTGGATATATACCATCTTGGGTGAACCACATTAAAATATGGTGTCTCTATGTTATGCTATGATGTACCTGTGTTAGGGTCCTAAATTGCACATAGGTAGACCAATATATTTGGATGTAATAAAGGGAAATATTAATAAGGCCTTGCAATAAAATAGAATAAGTTGAATGTAAGAAGACTTGATAGAAGCTTCTGCTTCTAGAAGCATCTTCCTCTAGATGCTTCTTTTGATAGACATATTTAGTATACATAGTAGTCAAGGGTATGAGAACTGTAGCTTGGATACTATTGTAATAACGCTCTTCTCAACTAGAGGTTTCCCCCTTGAAGAGGCCCGTGAACATTGCTTTTAGAATCAAATTGCTATTTATTTTGTTATTATTATATCATTTTAGTGCTATTGTGGTGATTGTTTTGGTTATATTGCTATTATTCTACCATTTCTACCATTTTATTTATGTTTTGCATACATTTTATATCCGGTATATTACAAGTGGTATCAGAGCACTTTCTTTGGCATAAATTGTGGGTAATTTTTTTTTTAGGGTAGAGGGGTATTCTGACGTCTTTAAGCCACAAAGATCTGTCGTTACGCACATAAAACCATGGTTAAGGGATTCATACACACAGGAAATACAAGTGGTTCTTAAGCGCACATCTGTTGTCCAACCTTGTAACCCCTATTGGTACCCCTTCGAGTGGTAGCACATCATAAAACACCTCTGTACAGATTGACCTAGATTTGCTGGAGCTCTCTTTAGATAAATCGATCATCCGCCTGACTACTATAGTTACAACGAGAACAACACTCAAGAAGACACTCTCTAGTACCTGGGTAGTTGGGTAGTACGGCTAAGGGTACGGTCTATCCTCCTTAGTTGGTGCCCTGATATATTGTGCCAAGTACTATTGTTGGACCCTGCACGTATATCAAACAGCTATTGCACAGGGAAAACCCTTATCTGTAGAACCCTTGAATACCTAACCCTTGGGGACAACAACATAAAAAAATCAAAATAGACAAGATCTATGGTCGCACAACTGTGTTCGGGTTGCCAAGTAACTACACATTTCTTCCTGGTTAAGAATTTGGGCATTTCATCACTGGAGTATTCTTTAGACCAGAGTATAACTCCGCGGGTGTAAAAAAAAAAAAAAAAAAGTGTGGAAATTTTTTCACCATTATTTGAGACCTATTGCATCGGATTCATCTCTTCACCCTTATCACATTCATACATATCATTTTTCGGAAAACAATTTGACCCCACCTACCCCTTTTTCGTTCCCTCGTCCTCATGGACCATACCCATAGCCAAGACTTTGAAACTCACTTTAATAATTTGCAATCTAGTCTCATCGAGACCCAACAAGAAGTGGAACAACTCAGTGCCAATGTTTCCGCCATCAATACAACCATGCAGTCCTCAATGGAAGAAATCAAAAAAGACGTGACCACCCATCTTGAATCTTTCTTTTCGTCCCTCTATACCAAGCTTAATATCCCTATAGATAACCCTTCCTTTGACTCACCCCCACATATTGAAGGTGAACATTCCTCTCATTCCCATAACTTTCAGCACAATCACTTTCAACGTGACCTACTCCTTCCATGGGTGGATGTGACCAAATTTGATGGCTTGAACCCCACTGGTTGGGAAACCAAAATGGAACATTATTTCTCTTGACACAACATTACAAATGAATTGGCCAAACTCCGGTATGGTGTTCTCCATCTAGATTAAGAATGTTGGCAATGGTGGCAATGGAGGAAAACTTCCTGTCAAGGGTATATATCCTGGACACACTTTGTGGCAGAGATTTATGAGTGCATTGACACTGACACCAACCATTTGGGCCATTTGAAAAAGTTGAAACAATAAGGAATAATGGAATACTTTATAGCTGCCTTTGAGCACCTAGATTTTTGGATAGAGGGCATGTTTGATGCCTTTTTCCGAGAGTGTTTTATCAGTGGCCTCAAGGATGAGATTCAGGCCCATGTCCTCATGGCTCGGCCTCAAAGTTGGGCGGAGGCTACTAAAAGAGATAAAGAAGCACACCATGTTGTATCTTCCCAAAACCAAAAACCCTCCTTTATCCCTCGCCCTAAACCAATAAATCCCACTACTCCCTCCGCTCCACTAAAGATCCAAAAATTGACCATGGTTGAAATGGATGAACGCCAACTCAAAGGAATTTGTTATAATTGTGATGACACATATTTCCCAAGCCGCATGTGTAAGGAACAAAATATTTTTATGGCCATCTCTGAGGATATTTCAGAAGAGGATGTTGAAACTCCCCTTGTGTCTGAGTCACTTGAAACCACTAACATAACCCCTCCCTCAGACCCCCCTGAAGTAGAATCGGTCATTTCCCTCAATTCTCTCACTAGCTTCTCCACCCCCCAAACCCTCAATCTAATTGGTTACATCAAGCATCAGAAGGTCATCATTCTTGATGATAGTGGAAGCACCCATAATTTTATTCATCACCGCATTGCCCAAGAAACTCATTGCTACATCCATGCCATCAATAATTTCCAAATCATGATTGCCAATGGTGGCTCAATGAAATTTGGAGGGCACTGTGAAAATGTGTGTCTCCAAATTGGTGACAACCACCTGAAATCTCATATGTTTGCTATCTACATGGGCATTTGTGACATTGTGTTGGGTGTCAACTAGATAAGGACTTTGTGTCCCATTCTCATGGATTTTAAGGAATTAACTATGCAATTCGACCAAGAGGGCCACCAATATAAGTTCCAAGGCATCACCACCAGTTCACCTAAGATCATTAGTTCCCATCGCATGGAAAAGCTACTCAAAAAAGGTCATTCTAATGTTATTTCCCAACTCAATACCATACAAGCAACAGAGACACCTTTGGTGCCGCAAGGCCTCCAAGCCATCCGTTCTAAACATCAGGTGGTATTTTCCACTCCCCAGGGACTCCCTCCCCATGGTGTTCATGATCATTCCATTCCCCTTCTACTCAGAAGCCTTCCCCCTAATATCCATCCGTATTGTCACCCCTTTTCCCAAAAAAATGAAATTGAGAAAATGGTCCAGGAACTCCTTAATGCAGGCATTATCCGCCCTAGTATGAACCCCTACTCTTCTCCTGTGGTCATGGTCCTAAAGAAAGAAGGTTATTGGAAAATGTGTCTTGACTTCCATGACCTCAACAAACTTACCATTAAAAAAAAATTTCTCATTCCTGTCATTGATGTTGATTAAGATTGGTTGTCATTGATGTCAACCCTTGAAGAAAGACCCATAGCACAAAGTTTTGGGTAATGGACCCAATAGTGTTTGATGTAAATATGACTCTTTATTATTTTTTCATGGTTGATAAGAAGTAAATATGAATGAACTCCAAAGTGGTCCCCTTATGGTGAAAGCCCTCACG
>ML776633.1:14768-59037 GCA_009831015.1 Picea engelmannii | reverse complement strand
ATTTTTTTCTATAATGATTCAGATCCTGAAATTTCTATGCAAGTGAGAAAACATATCCAAGTATCTATGGTTAAAAATTCATCTTGTGGGTCATTTTATTTTGGGATTTACACTCTGTGGAAAATAGGGCTTGTGGCCAGTCCTGAAACTAGTCAAAATCAGGTGTTTCGGGTAAAAACGTCATAACTTATTCATAACAGATCCAAATTTAGTGATACCAAATGTGTTGGTTAGGGTACAATATTTAGTATGTGTTGTAATAGTTTCAGATCATTTCATCAAATATTTTGTGCGGGGCACTGTCTACAAGGTAGTTCTCTAGAATAAGCCAGAATTCAGCAAGGTATGCCATTTTTTCTATAACTCCCTTTATGAGAGGTTCCAAGTAGTGACACTTGGAGGAATTTCATAAAAAAAACTAAATAACATTGTATATCAGGTTCAGATATTTATACATTACAGGTTCAAAGTTATGATTACTTCAAGTTAGAGTTGTTGACTAATCCAAAACTAGGCATGTGAGACTAAAAACAAGTTTGATATAAATGCTAGTATTTTGTTTTTAAAAGTTAAGGAAGGTTTATAGTAATGTGATAATATACACCAGGTCTATTATAGAGCTACCAATCAGATTTGGATGATGAAATTGATGCAGGCTTTTTGTTGAGGTACATGTTGAGTACATGGTTGAGATAGTAGTTGATGAGTTATCACATACATGAGGTGTATAGTTGATGATGTTGGTACATATTGACGAGTCATAGTTGATGAGTAGTTGACACATTATTAGTACATACTTGGTACATGGTTGGATGCACTTATTTATGGTACAAGTTGATTATAGGATTGTGCATGGTTGATGCACTTCTTTATGGTACAGGTTGATTACAGGTTGGTGCATGATTGATGCACTTGTTTATGGTACAGGTTGATTACAAGTTGGTGCATGGTTGATGCACTTGTTTATGGTAAAGGTTGATTATAGGTTGGTGCATGGTTGATGCACTTGTTTATGGTACAGGTTGATTACAGGTTGAGGTACAAGTTGATGCATGGTTCATATTTATTGGTATAGGTTTACAGTGATAGTGTGACAGTGGTTCCATCATTCTACTTCTACTTCAGGGTGGCAGGGGGCAAGGACAGGTGGTTGTAGCCACCTTGCGGTTGTAGCCAGAGAACATAGGGGGTTGTAGCCTCCTTCTGGTTGTAGCCAGAGAATTGGGGAGTTGGAGCTTCCCTCAGGTTGTAGCCTGAGAAACTAGGTTGTTGGAGCCTCCTTCCAGTTGCAGCTAGAAAACAAAGGAAGTTGGTTCTTCCAATGAATGTAATTCTTCAAGACATATAAGAAAAATCGTTCCGTGGTTTTCTCCCGATTTGGGTTTCCATGTAAAACACTGGTGTACTGTGTATGTGTATGATTGTTCATTTGTTCATTACTTATTTACTCTGTAGTTATTGGATAATAATGTTTCATTGATATAGCACTTGGATTATATGGTTAAAAGGGATTAAATTTCTCTATTACTGATTCACCCCCCCTCTCAGTAATCCAACAATTGATGACCTTTTGGATGAATTGAGTGGTGCCCGATTCTTTACTAAACATGATCTTCATTCGGGCTACCACAAGATACGTATGAAAGAGGAAGACATTCCCAAAACTTCCTTTATAACTTAGAAGGGACACTATGAGTTTTTGTTCATGCCCTTTGTCTTGTGTAATGCCCCCTCCACCTTCCAAAGCCTCATGAATCATGTCTTCCATCATTTTCTCCATCATTTTGTCTTAGTTTTCTTTGATGATATCCTCATCTATAGCAAAACTTGGACATACCGTCTTGCTCATGTGGATTGAGTTCTCCATCTACTCTCTCAGCACCAACTTTTCTTGAAACAATCTAAATGTGATTTTTGCACCTGAGAAGTAGAATACTTGGGTCATCTAGTTGGCAAGGATCATGTCAGGTTGGATCCAAAAATAATTGAAGCTATGCAAGACTGGCCTCACCCAAAGACTCTTAAAATCTTGCATGGATTTCTAGTCTTAATAGGTTATTATCGCAAGTTTGTTAATAATTATGGAAAGATTGCAACACTTCTCATTGCTCTTCTAAAAAAGAACTCTTTTGCTTGGAATCTAGCTGCTGCTCAAGATTTTCAAACCTTGAATATGGCCATGTGCACCACTCCAGTCTTGGACCTTCTTGATTTCACAAAGACCTTTGTCTTGGAATGTGATGCCTCAGGGAAAGGAATTGGTGATGTCCTTATGCAAGAGGGTCGGCCTTTGGCCGTTACCAGCAAGAAACTATTTGAAAGAAATCTGGGCAAATCAATCTATGAAAAGGAAATGTTGTCTATTATGCATGTCATTGATCTGTGGTGCCCTTATCTATTGGGGAAATGTTTTCAAATTAAGACATACCATCAAAGCCTCAAGCAGTTTCTGTAACAATGCATTTCGTCCCCGAAGCAACAAAAATGGGTGACTAAGCTCTTTGGATATGAATATGAGATCATTTACAAGAAAGGAAAAGATAATGTGGTGGTGGATGCACTTTCCTGAAAATATGAAGATGAAGGATCCATTTTTTCTCTTTCCTTCATTGTACTAGATTGGCTACAAGACAGTTGCCAGGAATGGCTACAAGATCCCAAAAGTTCGCATATGATCCAACAACTGCAGTCCAATGCTCCAGCTTCCCTAGGGTACTCTTAGCTCCATGATGAGCTTCGATACAAAGGTTGTTTGTATTTAAGTAAACAATCAGAGATTAAATCCAAGGTACTTTCTGAGCTTCATGCTACACCCACAGCGGGGCGCTTCGGGTTCACCAAAACCTATGACAGGATCAAACGTTCTTTTTTCTGGGATGGTGTGAAATAGGACATTCATAATTTTGTCACTAAATGTGATGTGTTTCAATGCAACAAGGGAGAAATATTCAAATCTCCGGGCACACTACAACCACTTTCGATTCCACCTTCTATTTGGAAGGATATCTCTATGGATTTTATTAAAGGTGTACCCAAATCGAGAAATAAATCAATAATCATGGTGGTTGTTGATCGCCTTTCCAAGTATGCTCATTTCTGCACTCTTCAACACCCATTTACAACATCCACGGTGGCTCAAATTTTCATGGATCAGGTATTCAAGCTTCATGGAATGCTGCACTCTATTGTTTTGGCAAGAACTGTTCAAGGTACAAGGCACCCAATTTCATCTCAGCACAACTTATCATCCCCAGAATGATGGCCAAATAGAAGTTGTCAACAAGTGTTTGGAAACATATTTGAGGTGTTTTTCCTTGGAAAAGAAAAATCAGTGGGCTCAATGGTTACCCCTAGCTAAATGGTGTTACAACACTTCATACCATATAGCTACATGCATGACTCCTTTTGAAGCGGTATATGGATAGAAGCCACCTTTAGTTTTCTCATAGTTATCTGGTGTCTCAAAGGTCCAGGTGGTTGACCAAACACTTACAGTTCGAGAGGTTATTCTCCATACCCTCAAAGAGAATTTGGTCATGGCACATAATTATATGAAGAAACAAGCATATCAAGGTCTCTCTGAACGTCAATTTGCAAAAGGGGATCAGGTGTTTCTTCGACTACAACCTTACAAGCAAACTTCCCTCAAGGCCGAGCATTGTCAAAATCTAGCGCCCAAATTATATGGTCCTTATACCATTCTCAAGTGTGTGGGACAAGTAGCCTATCGGTTAGCTTTGCCCAGTCATTCAAGGCTACATTTTTTTTTTCATGTTTCATTCTTAAAGAAGGTGATTGGAACTAAGTGCCAAATTCAAATCAACCTTCTCGAGTTATCCAAAGAGGGATCCATTTGGCTACAACGACAAGTAGTTTTGGACCAGTGTGAGTGTCGCCTATGTCAAAGAACCATCAAGGAAGTGTTAGTCTAGTGGAATGATACAACGACAGTAGATGCCACTTGGGAACCAGCTACCATTCTGTAGCAATTTCCACATCTCAAGCCTTGAGGACAAGGTTGGTTTTAAGGGGGAATACATGTTAGTGTCGTAACCCGCACATAGGTAGAACAATATATTTGGATGTAATAAAGGTCAATATTAATAATTCCCTTCAATAAAATAGAATAAGTCGAATGTAAGAAGACCTAATAGAAGATTTTGCTTCTAGAAGGATCTTCCTCTAGATGTTTATTTTGATAGACATATTTAGTATAAATAGGAGTCGAGGGTATGAAAACCCTAGCTTGGATATTATTGTAATAGAGCTCCGCTCAACTAGAGGTTTCCCCCTCGAATAGGCCCATGAACATTTCTTTCAGAATCAAAGTGTTATTTTTGTTGTTATTCTTATATCATTTCAGTGCTATTGTGGTGATTGTTCTAGTTATATTGTTGTTATTCTACCATTTCTAGCATTTTATTTCTGTTCTTCATACTTTTATATCTAGTATATTTTATGCGTGCACATAATGCATGTTCAGTTAATATAAACATGTTATCAGTTTTGATGGTTTTTCATGCACAATATAAGTTATAATGAATGAATGATAAGTATAATGGATACGATGAATGTATCCCATCCCTTTAGCACTGCAAAAACTTGGTTCCTGCCGTCCCCATAGATATCTCAGGTGAGACTTCACCTACTTGCAAATGATGTCAAAAGTTCTAGTATCTTAGGGTTTTGTTGGTGAATTAATGTTGAACCTCAAGTTTTCCCACTTTGCACAAACACATGGTTTTGTTGTCATGACCTAGATTTCTGACTGAGGGGAATGTGGAGTCTGACCAAGGAAGATATTGGAAAATGGTTGGATATGAAGGAGTGCAATTTTCCAGTAGATCAAAATAAAAACCCATGGATTAACTCATAGCAATGGTTACAAAGGTATGTTTTTACAGATTTACATGAGATTTTAATTGTTGATTTCCTTAATGTTTTTTCTTAGTCGATACAAAGGTTGGTTGAAAATAATGGAACATTTTGCATTGTGGTTATGAGGAATTGGACCCATAAGTTGATCCAGGAAGTGAATATTGTAAGTAATCAGATCTCACATGTAGTTGATTTTTGGCTGGATAGTGTATTGGGAGGTTATATTACTGATTTTTCTATGGATTGTACTCAATCATATAGTGTTATTGAAAAGGATTTATTTTAAGGACCGCACTGTATATACTTGAAGTCATTGTCTACTTGGATCAATATGTTTCTTTGTGATAAGGGGGGTTTGAATATGGAATCATATTTCCCTAGTAGCTAATCACCTTCATGCACATAGGGGGATTGGGTGTTGACCAGAGGATGATCTGAGTGTATGAGAGGGATGCAGGAAAGAGAAAATCAAGAATGTATGGGATGGGGATGCATAAAGGAGAATAATGTGCGATGAACGAAGATATTGGAATATTGAGTAGTGGAAAATGATTTTGGTACAATAGGAAGAGGATTGTGGAAGATAGAGAAGATTAGCATACAATGAATGAGGAAAGATACACTAGTATAATACTCTAGATAGAAGTAATAATGTGCATAGAAGGGAAAGACTCATAGCTAAGTCTGGTACAAGAAGATATATTACATCCCACTCAAGGAAAATTCTACATTGAACCCACAACCCCATGTGCATCTTTAAATTCTGAGGTAAGATCTGAAAGTTTGTCAATTGTAATTGGTGGAGGAATTAAATAAAATAGTAAAGGTATTCAAAGTAGTGGAAGTAGTTTGATAAACCAACTTTAGGTAGTTTTACCAAGGAGGAATACTACATAGAACACGATAGTGGGAGTATATGCCACTTTGAGAATGCATGTCTTCTATGGAGCAAGTTCAAAAGATCCATAACAACACTTGTTTGTTTATAAAGCAATATGGACACTGAAGAATGTCTCACATGATGATGTGAGGATCACGTAGTTGGAAACGACGTTCACAGAATGCACATTACTTTGGTTTATGAAGTATCAATCTACTACACCTATGAGAAAATCCAAGACATTGAAAGAAATCAGGAAAGCCTTGTTGAAATAACTCCATAAGTCGAAGTCTAAGTTACAATGTATTATGGATATGAAAGAAATCAAGCAATTGGAAAATGAATCAGTATGGGATTTTTATCAGAGATTCAGAATATTGATGGATCAGTTTAAATTACATATTCCAGATGAGCAAAATAGGGAATGGTTCATTGCAGGATTATTTCCACATATACATTTCCCTTTGCCACAACATAAGATTACGATGTAGTCAAAATCACTAGATATTGGTATGAAATTGGAAGCATCTCGTGTAGGAGAGAATGGTGCATGGATGGATCAAGTTCAATCGTAGTCAAAAGTACTAAATATTCAATTGAAATATCTTGCTAAAGGGAAGGAAAAGTGCGAATAATTTTGATGTGTTACATGCAGAACAAAAGGTCATCATCAGAACAAGTATTCATCTTTTCAGTAGTGTTTGGCTCCAAATCCCTTGGAAAAAGGAGGAGGTCTATGATTAGAGATATGTAAGATGATGGTTAATCAACCTACTACTTTTCCATTGATGCATAAGTATCAGAGCATTTTGAGGAACTTATTTTGTAACTTTTGTAAGTTTGTGGGACGGGATGAAAAAAATTGTCCCGAACTAGATTTAATGAGGGAACACATTGTTGATTCATACATAGTTCAAGGGGAAGAAGGATAAGAAGGATGGGTACCACAATATAATACTATAATATGTTACAATCAAGGAGGAAGAGGAGGAATATGTTAGGGACCTAACCCCTCATGTAGGTAGAATAATATATTCTGATGTAATAAAGGTCAATATTAATAAGGCCTAGCAATAAGGAAGAATAAGTTCAATGTAAGAAGACCTAATAGAAGATTTTGATTCTAGAAGGATCTTACTCTATATGGTTCTTTTGATAAACATATTTAGTATAAATAGGAGTCGATGGTATGAGAAATTTTATCTTGTATACTATTGTAATAGAGCTCTGCTCGATTGGAGGTTTCTCCCTCGAAGAGGCAAGTGAACATTGTTCTCAGTAATCAAAGTGCTCTTTTTGGTGTTATTCTGGTATCATTTTGGTATTATTGCAGTGTTGTTCTGGTTATATTGGTGTTCATATTCCATTTCTATCATTTTATTTATGGTTTGCATACTTTTTATATCTGGAATATTACAAAAGAGAAGGTCAAGGAAGAAGAGGATTCAATACACGAAAAGGATGAATTATCTATTATTACTGTAATCAACATAGGAATTTAGCATGAGATTGTTCAAATCCATGCATGACATGTACATATTATAGACAGTTGGATCATGTGATGGAAGACTCTCCACAACTGATCACAAAGTGTAAAGATAAGAGGAATCAAAATGTACATCTGATAGCAATGGAAGAGTGTGATGATTAACTAAGGGTAGTATCATTTATGCCTGAAGAAATAAGAAAAAGATTTCATGCAAAACATCAAGGAATTCACCACTAGGTTAGGAAAGTGAGAGAACCTCTTCCATTGTTTGACCCTAGAAAAGATAGACTCTTACAAGAAAGCAAGGAAACAAATCCGAGGAGAAGAATGGATAGCATCAACTTCTGCCATGCCTCCTTTCTATGAGAGGCCACTTGTGTATGATATTCCTCTAGTCTATGAACACAAAGATACAAAAAGGAAAGTTTAGAAGGTAAGTACTTTGAAAATTTTCTAAAATATTTTCTTAGAACTAATGAAGGAAGGATGAAACTACATTAAGCATACTACATGGGACGATTGATCAATGCATGCAATATAAATAAGCGGTCATCACAAAATGAGCATTTAATAAGGTACACTCTAAGAAGAGGAGGAATGGGGAGTTCCAACTAAGTGTGAAGATATGAGGCTATGATATGACGTGAATGTCATTCTGAGGAAGACATGGGAGACAATGGGAAATATGAGCTTGATTTGGTCACCTATTCAATTGAGGATAGAGAATTAGTATAAGATTGTTTTGATTGGAAGATTGATAAGGGTGACTAATAACATTCATGCAATGTGCAACATAGTAGACTTTGAAGCAATTGAGATATTATATCATAGTAAAATGTATCTCGCATTACTTGGGGTTGATTGGGATTTTGATAATCATACTATTATTGATACAAAGAAGAGACAAATGGTCTTTGAAGAAGGAGATTTGAAATTTACCACGCCAATAGATTTGACATAAGGAAAAGGATATGTGGAACCAGAAAGGGAGAAATATATAAATAACCTTTATAATATTACTGCATGGATGGATTATTATGTTAATCCTATGACCGATGGTGCACTAAGTTGGTGAAGTATTATCTCTTGTGCGTCGGATTCAGAAGAATACCTAGAGAATTGGCAACACAGATTGCATTAAGTATCTACAAGAATATGTTGTTGGATTACATAATCATTGTAATAGATTAGAACTGAGGTATGTGATCCTCTGAAGTATGATGGACTAACAACTATATATTATTTTGTGAAAAAAATGAACTGCAGATACCATATTAGGAGATATTTTTAGGTTTATATTTTGTGATGATGGCAGCCCCGATGAGATGGTGGGTTGTGCATAAGGAAATAATAGATAGTTTGAAACAATGTAGGAGATTGTTACAAGTCAGGTTTGGAACAAAATATATTATTTAGAAGTATACTAGGTTGATTTGTCTTACAGATCATTTTACACAATGCACTGTGATATGGAGATATGTACCTAAGGAGGAATGGACACACTTGTTTGTATACACTCTAGATACAATCCCAAAGAATTGGTATTCAAAATTGGAAGTGTGTAGAGGAACAACATATTGGGAATACCTAACCTGTAACTTTAAGGTAACTATCAGTTTTGAAGATGATACTCCTTTGGTAGATACAACTCTGTAGAGTATTAAGGACAAGATTTTTATATTACAAGACTTGATATAACTAGTACCCTTATGTAGTGCGCACATATCCTATGTGATTGTTCATGAAGTTTTGGAATGATATAATTTTGTTGAAGAAGACCATGAAGATGAAGACCAGATAAATTTGCAAGTACTAGAAATCAAAGGGGAATGTGTAGTAGAGGGTCCAAAGATAGAATCTAGTGTGTATGAAAATTCATTAGGAACATTCAAAGTGAATATTTGTATAGATGATAATCCTAAGTTTGAAACATTGGAGATTATAGGAATGAAGAAACCTTTGAGAAGATTGCTAATTTACTGCGTGAATACCAAGACTACTTTCCGAAAACATTTTTAGAAATGAAATGGATTATTGGGGAGTTCAGACAGATGAAGATTCCTTTGAAACCAAATGCCAATCTTGTGAAGTAGAGACCATACATATTGAACCCAACATATAAGAAGAAGTTGAAAGAGAAGATAGATAGGATGTTGGAAAAAGAAATTATTGAACCTGTTGTAGAATCAGAATGGATCAGTCCAATGGTGGTCCAAGACAAGAAAAAGGGTGGGATTAGAATCTACGTGGATCTGAGAAAATTGAATGATGCTTGTTTACATGACCCATTTCCTACCCCGTTTACAGACAAATTCTTGGAGAATGTAGGAGCACAAGAATCTTATCCATTTACGGATGGATTCTCTAGGTGTCATTAGATTAACATTGCATAGGAAGATAGATATAAGATAACGTTTGTGACAAAATGGGGATGTTATAAATATAAAATTACTCCTTTTGGATTGAAGAATGCACCAATAATATTCTCCAAATTCATTGTAGAAACTTTTAACGAGATTATTTATAAGTTCCTAGAAGTATACTTGGATGACTGAAAAATGTTTAGTTTATTAAAAGACCACTTTGAAACTCTTTACTTGATGTTGGATATATGTAGATAGTTCCATATATCCTTGAACCTAAAGAAGTGTATTTTTTGTGCACCATTTGGTATCTTGTTAGGTCATGTAGTGTGCAAACAAGGACTTTTGGTTGATCCTAGGAAGTTTGTTGTGATTGCTGATTTTCCACCACCTACTTCAGTGCGATAGTTGAGAGAAAAATTGGGTTATACATGGTACTACAAAAAGTTCATTAGGGGATACACGTAGATAACATCCATGTTAAATAAGTTGATAAAGAAGGAGGTCAAATTCCAGTGGAATGAGGAATTCTAGTAGAGTTTAGATACCATGAAGCATTAACTAGTCATCATGTCGATTTTAGTATTTCTAAATTGGAAGAAGGAATTCCATGTTCATGTATATGCATCACATATAACATTAGGAACAATTGTATCTCAACTAGGGGAACATGATTTATATCATTCCATTGCATTTTCAAGAAGTATGTTGTCAACTACTAAACAAAACTACACTACTACAAAGTGTGAAGGATTTGCAATGGTATATGCACTAAAAAAATTTAGACATTATTTGTTGGGATCTCATTTTAAGATGTACATGGATCATTCTACACTGAGATACTTAGTCAATAAGATATTTCGTGAGGGGAAGATATGCAGATGGATATTATTATTTCAGGAGTATGACTTTGAAGTGGTTATGAAACCAAGAAAGTTAAATTTAAGACTTGATCACTTGTCACACATATTATTAGGGTAAGATACATGAAACATGGATGAGAACCTACAAGACCCGAACTTATTTGAAGTATAGATGGTTGATGACTAATTTGAAGATATAGTCCATTTTTTGAGCACATGAGTAGCCTGAACTGACTTTACAATTGTGCAGAAGTAGTTAGTAGTGAAGGAAATAAATTATCAACTTATAGAAGGAACATTGTACGAGTTAGGCACATATGGTATTCTTGAGTGATGTGTATTGCAGCACAAGAGACCTTTGATTCTATTAGAGGCACATGGAGGAATTGAGGAAGGCCACTATATAGGTAAAGTGATGAATCAAAAGATTTTGAGCACAAGATTTTGGTGGCACACCCTCCATAGGGATGCTAAGGATTTTTTTCAAGCGTGTGATATCTGTCAGTGAATCGAGAATCCATCCAGAAGAGATGAGATGTCATTAGTACCACAAGTCATGTTGTAAGGTTTACATAGATGGGAAGTTGATTTCATTTGACTGATCAACCCTCAAACAAAGAGGTCAGGAGTGAGATACATCATTACTTTGATAGATTACTTGACTAGATGGGATGAATCAGAACCAATAAGAGATTGCAACATAGAGACTATTGTGCAATTTTTGTTTGAGAATGTTATTACAAGGTTTGGATGTCAAAGAATTATTATGAGTGATGAGGGAGAAGATTTTCTGAATAATACAATTGATTTTTTGACAAAATAATTTCAGATTCATCACCAAAAGAGAACACCTTATCTTCCTTAAGAAAATGGAACAGTGGGAGCATTCAACAAGATCCTAGAGAATGCATTGATGAAGGTATGCAGTGTAAGTTGATATCACTCAGAATTGAGGATCATTGCAGTGATATGGGCATATTAGACTACATGTAAGTTGATGTGACATACACCATTAAGGTTAGTAGATGAATACGAATAATTTATGCCCATGGAGTTCATTGTTCCAAGTCAATGCATTTTCACATTGACGGAGCTTAAAAATTATGACACAATAGAGAAAAGACTGTCAGAGCTAGTAGAATTGGATGAAGAACACTTTGTCATAGGATTTCATCAGCAACTTCATAAATCATGTGAAAAGGCATGGCATGATAGACACATTAAATAGAAGAAGTTCCAGATGGGAGACTTAGTCTTTCTCTCTGACTATAAATTTTTGCAGCACCCTAGAAAGTTTCAAATGCACTGGTTGGGTCCATATGTCATAATATATGTGGTAGAGGAAGGTGATTTTCAGTTGGAGAAATTGAATGGGGAAATTGTCAAAGGATTGGTTAACAACAATTGATTGAAACTGTATAGGGAGGTTTAGGATTCCATGCACTAGTCTGAGAATGCAATATGTGTACCATAACATTTGTATTATAGTGTATTATAGAAAAATGAAGAAAATAGAAAGAAATAAAGACCTTTAGGTAAGTTACAATAAACAATTAAAGAGACAAGGAAGTTTGAAGTTCTAAAATGGGCATTGTTCAAAGAGTGAAGTTAGTGGAAAAAGAGAAGAAGAAGAATATGTCACAGAAAGGAGAAAGAATGGAATTGCACATAGAAAGAAGAATTGAAGAACCATGATAGATATATGTGTAGATTAATGGAAACACATTAAAGAGAAAACATGATGGTGAAATGGTGGAAACATGTAGTCATAAATGGAAAGAGACAATGAATAGCAAGACATGATGGAAATATCTAGACCATGATCCATGAGATATGTTGAATTTAATGCGAAATATGGAAGGAATTGAATGTGAATACAATCTGATGGGATTGCAAGCTTGGGCGCGAAGAGGAATTTAAGAGTTGGAAATAGGATATAAAATAAGATGAGAAGGCAACGAGTAAAGGTTATTTTTGCATGCACATTAGACAGAAAAAAGATCTAGAGAGAGTCTAGTGTGTTGCATAGAAAGTCAAACATGTTGAGGAACATAACAAAGTGTGATATAGTTGAGTTACATAGAGTTATGGCACCACTGAAAGAAGTAGCATCTATTTCAGGCACAAAGAAACATCACTGTAAGTAGACATCAATGTCTCTGTAGGAATAAGTTCCTAGGATGGAAGAATCAGACCCAAGTCTAGTGAACTTTCCTAGAGTGTATATACCGCCAAGAAAACCTATAGAAAAATAGGTCAGATTGTAGAAAAAGGAGAAATATGATATGGTAACACTAGTGGTTCCACCTTGGGTCACTCTTGAATGAGATGTCTTGGGAGTGATATGTAGCCTAAGGGATTCATATCACAACTTGGCACATGTAAAGAAGTCTCCATACTTAGAACCATAGAACTATTTTCGCACAAGAATGAAACCCAGACCACTTGAAGTAAGAATCAAGCCAAAGGAATGGGATATGGGGTTGCAACGAAAATGTATTCTAAATATGTTGGAAATACCCCATTTTGGAAGGAGCATGGACATAAAAAATTGTGTTAAGTTATGAATCAATTGCATCCATGGAGGATTTTTATGGTTGGACAGAGAAATGTCGATAGACACCCAATCAATTGAGCGCATTAGAGGATTACCAACAGCAGGAGAAGAACCTCTTCCCTTATTCACAGACAATTCGAAGGAGAAAGCACTGGTAGAAAAGTTTAAGGAAAAGAATGGAACATTCAAAGGAGTGTGTAGGTTAGACATAGTGGGAATAAATGACGATGCGGTAAGGTTTTCTATGTAGATATTGGCATGTAAGTTAATGAGAAAATGTCACAAGGATCGGGTGCCAGAGGGAGCCATAACAACATATGAGAAGTGTGTCACGGGAGTGGTATTGAAATGATCTACCTATATAGTAAATCAATTTTAATGTACTACAGGGAGGCACAAGAGAATGGAACTGAGTTCCATTATGTGTGGTTGTTAATTTTTATAGTTTTGGCTCCATGGATGGAGCCATAAGAAATGAAATTTCTATATGGAATGCATAAACCATTCTTGTAAGGGAGATACATGTCTTTATGGAATATTGTAAACAAGAACATATGGATGGATAACAATATAACCTTCTATATACAAGGAGACTATTTGTAAATGCATAAAGGATACACTGCACATTCAATCACATATCATTGAATCATATAAAGGTATTGCATAATTTAAGGCAAGACAACATCATATGTATGTTCATGAAAAAAAAGTTCTTGATCAAAAATGGTTTCCAAATAGATACAGGTTGAAACAAAAATAAGTCATAAATATTATAAATGATTAGGATGAGGAGTGGAAAATACTAGTGTCAGAAACTACAAAACAATGAGATAAGAAGACACTAGAACCAACGAAGGATCAAGAAGAATTAGAAGAGGAAAAAGAAGAACAAGGAAATGGTGAAGGTGATGTTTAGGAAATCTCACCTCCTATTGGAGAAAAGAGGAAGAAACACCCTAAGGAGAAATCAAGGCACAATCATAAGAAGAGAAAAGAAACAAAGGAAGTATAAATTCAAGAACTAAGAAATGATGACTTAGAAAAAGTTTGGGATAAATTCAAGGATGTAATAGAAGAGGACTTTATGTGAGTTGTGCAGAAGTGGGAAGAGGTTCACTTAGATGTGCAGGAAAAAAATGCCACACTGTGTTAGATATTGGAGTCAACATGGATAACACCAGTCTGAATAGGAGAAGAAGATCATATTGAGAGTATGGTAAAGACCACAGGGTCACCCCTGACAACATCACAACAACCATCAACATCGGGAGAGCGTTGGATTTTGAAGCTATCAACAAGGGAATTAGAATTCTTATCAACAAAGACGCAAGAACATGCACATGAACTAATTCATATTGACTTAGTGTTGTCACAAATGTTGAAAAAGGTGTTAGACAACATGCAATAAATTCTAACACAAAAAATTTAGTTTCATACATAGTCGACCACGATGGAGTTGGTTAAGGTGAACCTTGACAATGCAGTACTCCAAACTAAATATAGTATACTATTGCAAGAGCGAGATGAGGCTAAACATAGTGCGGAAAGGTTAAAAAATGTAGTGCAGGATGTGTACAAAAATTTTCCATAGATACCAATGGAATTAGATACTCTAGTGGGAGAGAAAGTGACGAAAATCAATGAAGACATTTAGGTCTTCCAGATGAATATTTTTTACTTAGAACCACGAATTACACCAAGCACTCTTCCTAAAGAAAGAGGACATAGGGAGAAGATAGTTTCGATGACAGTAGAGAACATCAAGAGTCTGGATGAGGAGTGTGTGAATTTGTATGAGGAAAGCACACAAGTATGGACATAGTTTCTTGAAAACGCAGAGATACAAGAATTGGAACAAATGCTACAGTCTGTGTAGGAGAAGGCACAAAACATTAAAGATATAATGAACACACTGTCACCTTGAAAGAAGATGACTGCACTTATTGAGAACAAACAGTTGAACCAAGAGCTCAACCAAATTAGAATAGAACAACAAAATGTTGTGGGTCACTATAGGAGGAAGCCTTCATAGTAACAGAAGAACTTGCATCAATGCAAGGTATAATGAAGAAAACAATACAAGAGCGAGAAAATAAGTCGAAGAATCCTATCACCACATAGACTAAAGAAGATATATTGGCATAGGAAACAAAAGTAATGGAGAACATCACTACGACAAAGGCAATTTTTGAAAATTTATTTGTGACATTTAAGGGAGCGCAACAACAGAACTGAGTGTCTCAGGCCTAGCTATAGGTGAGTGTTGGGGTTCTCTTGGAGTAGGATATTTTGGGACAAGTTTTGGATTGTGTGAAGTGTGTGCAAAAGGAAGTTAACGCATTTTAAGGAGTAGCACGTGAGAAATACCGAAGATAGTTAGAATTAGTTAGACATTTTGGTCCATTTCTAATGGGATAAGCCCTAATGTAAATGTATAAATATGTAATGGTTTTGGGGTAGAAATTAACTAATTAGTATGTGAGTTTTTGGAGAGAGAGTGAGCTTATGATCGAGTTGAGTCCAGATCTAAGTGTGCGCTCTATGCACGAACAACAAGGGAATTTTGGGGTATAACTGAGATATTATGTATAAGTGAAATGCACACCTTTTGTAAGAGATGATTATGAATGTGTTAGGGACCTAAGCCCTCACATAGGTAGAATAATATATTTCCATGTAATAAAGTTTAATATTAATAAGGCCTAGCAATAAGGACGAATAAGTCCAATGTAAGAAGACCTAAAAGAAGATTCTTCTTCTAGAAGGATCTTCCTCTAGATTGTTCTTTTGATAGATATATTTAGTATAAATAGGAGTCGAGGGGATGAGAATTTTTGTCTTGGATATTATTGTAATAGAGATCTACTCTATTGGAGGTTTCCCCCTCAAAGTGGCAAGTGAACATTGCTCTCAATAATCAAAGTGGTATTTCTGGTGTTATTCTGGTATTATTTTGGTATTATAGTGGTGTTGTTATGGTTATATAATTTATTATCTTCCATTTCAAGATAATTATTTATGTTTTTCATACTATTTTATTTCTAGAATATTACAAGTGGTATCAGAGCACCTTCCTCGGAAGAAAATTCTAGTTTTAAATTTTTTCAGGGTAGAGACGTATTCTGAGGTCTTTAAGCTACAGAGATCTGTGGTTACATGCATAAATCCACAGTCAGGAATTCATATACACAGGAAATACAAGTCGTACTTAAGAGCACATCTATTGGCCACCCTTGTAACCCCTATTGGTACCCCTTCGAGTGGTAGTGCATCAGACAACACTTATATATGGATCAACCTAGATCTCCTGAAGCCCTCCATATATAAATTGATCAACCACCTGACTGTTATAGTTCCACTAAGAACAAAACTCTAGAATATACTCTCTAGTACTTGGGTAGTCAAGTATTATAGCTAAGGGCATGGTCTAGCCTCCTTAGTTAGAGCCCTGAGATATTGGGTCGAGTACTATCACTGGACCCCGCATGTATATCACAGAGCTATAACATAAACAAAACCATTTTCTATAGAACCCTTGAATGCCCTAACCCTTGGAATAGAAACAAAAACAAAACAAACAATATGTATTTTCATGAAGTTGTGTCTCCTGTATTCAGGCTATGAAATTACTACACACTTCTTCCTGTTAAGAATTTGGGCATTTCATCCCTACAATATTCTTCAAATCAGAGTATAAATCCACAGCAGTATAAAAAAACATTTGGATCCTATTGGCACCATTATTTGAGACCTATCTCATTGGGGTTATCTCTTTTCCCTTATCGGATTCATAGTTATCATTTTTCATTAAAAAAAAATTTCTCGTGGACCCATCCCCTTATTTGGGATTTACCCCATTGGATTCAACTCGTCGCCCTGATTTTTGTGATACACTCCACCACCCATAACCCATTTTCTGTGTGGTCCGCCCCTTTTTTGTGTTCCCTCTTCATCATGGCCCACACTCGTAGCCAAGACTTGGAAGCTCGCTTCAATTTCTTGCACTATAATTTCACAGAAACCCAACAAGAAGTGAGACAACGCAGTGCCAATATTTCCACTGTCAATGAAAACATGCATTCCTCCATCAATGCCAAAATAGAGGACCTAAAACAAGGCCTTTATACCCAAATTGAATCCTTCACTATGATGATCTGCACCATGATGGATATCCATGTATATCTCCCCTCATCTCACCCACCTTTTCAAACCGAAGGTAAAAATTCCTCTCATTCCCATAATTTTTAGCCCCATCACTTTCAATGTGACCTACGCCTTCCATGTGTGGATGTGACCAAATTTGATGGTTCATATCCCACTGGATGGGTAACTCAAATGGAACATTATTTCTCTTTGTATGGCATTACGGATGAGTTGGAAAAACTTCGGTATGTTGTTCTCCATCTAGATCAAGAACATTGGCAATGGAGAAAACTGCCCGCGAAGGGTATGTGGCTTGGACACACTTTGTGGTAGATATTTATGAATGATTTGACACTGACATCAACCATTTATGTTGTTTGACAAAGTTGAAACAATCTAGCAAAGTGGAAGACTTTATAACCACTTTTGAGCGATTGGAGTTTCGTATAGAGGGCATGTCTGATGCTTTTTTCCGAGAATGTTTTATCAGTGGCCTCAAGGATGAGATTTGTTCTCATGTTCTCATGGATCAGCCTCAGAGTTGGTTGGATGCTACTAAAAGAGATAAGGAAGAACAACAGGTTGGCTCTTCTAAAAATTGAAAAACCTCCTTTATTCCTCGCACTAAACCAGTCACTCCCACTCCTCCTTCTAGTCCACTAAAGATCCAAAAATTTACCAGGGCTGAAATGGATGAACGCCAAATTAAAGGCCTTTTTTATAATTGTGATGACAAATATTTTCTCAGGCACAAGCGTAAGGAACAAAATCATTTTATGGCCATCTCGAAGGATGTTTTAGAAGAGGATGTTGAGGCTCCCCTTGTTTCCATGTCACCTAAACCCACTGACATGACCCCTCCCTCTAACCCTCCTGAAGTAGAACTGGTCATTTCCCTAAATTCTCTCACTGGCTTCTTTTCTCCCCAAACCCTCAAGCTAATTGGTTACATTAAACATAGGAAGGTCATCATTCTTGTTGATAGTGGAAGCACCCATCATTTTATTCATCGCCGCATTCCCCAAGAAACTAATTTTTATATCCATGCCATCAATAATTTTCAAATCATGATTGCCAATGGAGGGTCCATGAAATGTGGAGGGCATTGTGAAAATGTGTGTCTCTAAATTGGTGAGTACCACCTGAAATCTCATTTGTTTTCTATTGACATGGGAGGTTGTTACATTGTGTTGGGTGAAGAATGGCTAAGGACTTTGGGTCCCATTCTCGTGGATTTTAAGGAATTAACCATGCAATTTGACTAGGAGGGACAATATAAGTGCCAAGGCATCGCCACCAGTTCTCCAGAGATCATCAGTTCCCATCGCATGGAAAAGATGCTCAAAAAAGGTCATTCTAACATTATTGCCCAACTCCATGCCATACAAGATATTGAGACACCCTTTGTGTCATAAGACCTCTAATCCATCCTCTCTAAAAATCAAGTGGTTTTTTCCACCCCCTAGGGACTCCCTCCTTCCCGTGGTGTTCATGATCATTCCATTCCCCTTGTCCCATGAAGCCTTCCTCCCAATATCCATCCCTATTGTCATCCCTTTTCCGAAAAAAATGAAATTGAGAAAATTGTTCAATAATTGCTCAACATAGGTGTTATATGACCTAGTACAAGCCCCTATTCTTCTCATATGGTCATGGTCCTTAAGAAAGAAGGTTCTTGGTGCATGTTTCCTAACTTCCGCGTCCTAAAAAAACTCAACATTAAAGACAAATTTTCCAATCCTGTCATTGATGACCTCTTGGATGAATTAAGTGGCTCCTAGTTCTTTAGTAAACTTGATCTTCATTCTAGATACCACTAGATCCATATGAATGAGAAAGACATTCCTAAGACTGCGTTTAGAAATCAGGAGGGCCACTATGAGTTTTTGGTCATGCCCTTTGGCGTGTGTAATGCTCCATCCACTTTCCAAAGCCTCATGAATCATGTCTTCCGTCCTTTTCTATATCATTTTGTCTTATTTTTATTTGATGATATCCTCTTCTATAGTAGAACCTGCGCAACCCATCCTGCTCATGTGGATTGAGTTCTCCATCTACTCTCTTAGCACCAACTTTTCCTCAAACAATATAAATGTTCTTTTGGTGCGTTAGAAGTCAAGCACTTGGGTAATCTTGTTGTCAAGGCCGGTGTCAGGGTGGATCCTAAAAATATTGAATATATGCAAGATTGGAATCACCCAAAGAATCTCAAAAGATTTCATGGATTTCTGGGTTTAAAAGGTTATTATCGCAAGTTTGTTAAGAATTATGGAAATAATGTGGCACCTCTCACTGCTCTCCTTAAAAAGAATTATTTCACTTGGACTTCAAAAGATTCTCAGGATTTTCAAACTTTGAAGATGGCCATGTGCACCACTCCAGTCCTGGCCCTTCTTGATTTCACAAAGACCTTTGTCCAGGAATGTGATGCTTCCAGGAAAGGAATTGGCGGAGTCCTTATGCAAGAGGCGGGCTTTTGGCTTTTACCAACAAACAATTGTTGGAGCGACATTTGGGAAAATCAATATATGAAAAGAAAATGTTGGTTATTCTACATGTCGTGGATCTTTGGCTCCCTTATCTATTGGGGAAACACTTCTAAATTAAGACAGATCATCAAAGCCTCAAGTATTTTTTGGAACAATGCCTTTCCTTCCAAGAACAACAAAAATGGGTGACTAAGCTCTTTGGATATGATTATGAGATCATTTACAAGAAAGGAAAAGAGAATGTGGTTCCTAATGCACTTTCTAGAAAATATAAAGAAGGCGGGTCCCTTTTTTATCTCTCCTTCATTGTACCAGATTGGCTCCAAGATGTTCACCAGTAATGGATACATGATCCCAAAAGTTCACATCTAATAAAACAATTGCAGTCCAATTCTCTGGTCTCCCTAGGGTACTCTTGTCTCAATGATGATCTTCAATACAAATTTCATTTATATTAAGTAAACAATCAAATCCTAAATCTAGGGTACTTTCTGAGCTTCATGCTACACCCATCGTTGGGCACTTTGGGTTTACCAAAACCTATAACTGGGTCAAACGTTATTTTTTATAGGATGGTATGAAACAATACGTTCACAATTTTGTGGTTGAATGTGATGCATTTCATTGCAACACGGGAGAAAATGTCAAATCTCCTGACACACTACAACTGCTTCTGATTCCACCTGTTATTTGGCGGGATATCTCTATGGATTTATTGTAGGCTTACCTAAATCAAGAAATAAATCAATAATCATGGTGGTAGTTGATCATATTTCCAAGTATGCTCATTTATGTTCTCTTCAATGCCCATTTACAATATCCACAATGGCTCAACCTTTCATGGATCAAGTCTTCAAGATTCATGGAATGCCTCATTCTATTTTTTCTGATCTCGACCCCACTTTCACCAACAATTTTTGGCAAGAACTGTTCAATATACAAGGCACCCAATTGCATCTTAGAACAACTTATCATCCCCAGAATGATGGTCAAACTGAAGTTGTCAACAAGTGTTTGGAAACATATTTGAGGTATTTTTCATCGTAAAGGAAAAATCAATAGGCTGAATGGTTACCACTAGCTGAATGGTGGTAAAACACTTATTACCATACAACCACCTGCATGACTCCTTTTGAAGAAGTATATGGACAAAATCCACCTATAGTTCTCTCATATTTTCCAGGTGTCTCAAAGGTCCAGGAGGTTGAACAAACGCTTATAGTTCTAGAGGATATTCTCCATACCCTCAAAGATAATTTGGTCATGGCCTAGAATCGCATGAAGAAACAAGCAAATCAAGGTCTCTTTGAACGCTACTTTGCAAAAGGAGATTAGGTGTTTCTTCGACTACAACTTTACAAGAAAAATTCCCTCAAGGATGACCATTGTTAGAATCTGACACCCAAATGTTATGGTCCTTTTATCATTCTCAAGGGTGTGGAACAAGTGGCCTATCATTTAGCTTTTCCTAGTCATTCTAAGCTCCATCTTGTTTTTCATGTTTCCTTTTTAAATAAGGTGATTGGAACTAAGTGGAAAACGCAAACCAACCTTCATGAGTTGGAAGAATAAGGCTCCATTTGGATACAACAACAAGAAGTTTTGGACCAATGTGGGCATCATCTGCATCAACAAGTCATAAAGGAAGTGTTAGTCCAATGGAAATATACAACTCCAGCAGATGCCACTTGGGAACTAGCTAGCATTCTGCAACAATTTCCTCATCTCAAGCCTTGAGGACAAGGATATTTTTGAGGGGGAGGACATTTTAGGGACCTAACCTATCACATAGGTAGAATAATATATTTCAATGTAATAAAGGTCAATATTTATAAGGCCTATCAATAAGGAAGAATAAGTCCAATGTAAGAAGACCTAATAGAAGCTTCCGCTTCTAGAAGGATCTTCCTCTAGATTGTTCTTTTGATAGACATATTTAGTATAAATAGGAGTCGAAGGTATGAGAAGTTTTTTCTTGGATATTATTTTAATAGATCTCTTCTCTACTGGAGGCTTCCCCCTCAAAGAGGCAAGTGAACATTTCTCTCAGTAATCAAAGTGATCTTTCTAGTGTTATTCTGGTATTATTTTGGTATTATTGTGGTGTTGTTATGGTTATATCATTGTTTATCTACCATTTTTAGAGAATTATTTTTGTTATGCAAACTATTTTATATCTGGAATATTACAGAATAATAATATAAGAGTCCTTTCATTGTGGATGTAGCCCATCTTGGGTGAACCAAGTTAAAATATGGTGTCTCTATGTTATGCTTTGATGTGTTTGTTTACTTTTATATTTATTGTGTGAACATAATGCATGCTTGGTTAATATAAGAATGTTATCTATTTTGATGGTTCTCCACACAAAATATAAGCTATAATGAATGAATGCTAAGTATAATGGTTATGATAAATGTATCCCATCCCTTCAACACTACAAAAAATCAATTTCTGTAGTCCCCATAGATACCTCAAGTGAGACTTCAATTTCTTGCAGGTAATGTCTAAAGGGTCAATATCTCATGGTTTTTTTGGTTAATTAACATTGAAACATGGGTCTACCCACTTCGCGCCAACATAGGAAAATATTGAGCCAGACCCATTTCCAATATACAAAAGTAATTGCATCTAAATGTGAGGTAGAAACAAAATACTCCCCATCTCAAATTAATTATTCCTCAGAAAATATCCCACATCATAAAGAGATGCATAAATTTTGATGGCATAAATCATATATGGGTAATAACGAAGAGGTGGCTGAGGAAAAATCCCAAAAGATAATAGTGATAAAACCCTCCAAATAAATATGAGGGTAACAAGATGATTAGGAAAAGGATATTAGTAAGAAAATCACACTAGAAAATTCTGGCATGGGACAATAAATCAAAAGAAATGAAATTGATGTTCACCCCCCAACAAGGTGTCCCCATGAAGATAGTAATAAATGATAAAGGTCATTTCCTAGGATTTTATGAGACTAACTAGTAGAAATGAAGTGAAATAAATAAAGGATCTGCTAAAAATTGAAAGGAATATGGTCTTCCTACTCTAGGAAACAAATATTTGGGCAGAGGAATCCCTATATATTACAAAGGAACAATGGTTCAATAGTGAAGGATAGGTAGTTAGATCAAGAGGAGCCTCTAGTGGAATATGCACAATCTACATAGCTCCTTTCATTTTTTGAACTATATTTGTGAGTCTTAGCATTGGATTTTGACAAGTCTCATTCATTTTCATATGGGTGAGATTTTCAATAATGTGAAAACCTATATTCCCACATACTATAATGAAAAAATGAAATGTTGGGAATATTTATTAGCTCAAAGGGATTCATAGTACTATCAATGAGAAATCAAGGAAAGAGACCTTAACACCATAATTAGTTAGAGTGAAAAGTGATAAGGAAGTATCATCAGAGATCCATTTTAGGAAAACATGGAGGAACTTATCTCACTATGGTATCTCGTTGATGTAAAATCAAACAAGGGAATATCAACCTAAACTAAGGAAATATTTATACCTAGGTATATGTGTTATGGATATATTCCCCTACAGACAAGTGAACTTTCCCTTGTATTATTCACCCCTATACCAAGACAGAAACAATCATTTTGACACTACCCTTCCTATAAAATCATTTTTGTTATCAAAGAAAAGAGGAGAAGGTAAATTAGGATGTACTATTTTTACAACGTTTTTCCTAGCTTCTCCTATATGCAAACTTGATCCAATTCCTGGTGCAAATCAATACTTTTAATGAATAGAAAAAAACAAATGACTTCCTTATACTCTAATGGATTAGGAAAAGAAAACTCATCTATGCAAATCAAATTAAACATAGACAAACACATGAAATCACATACTTGAAGGGAATATACCAAGTATATTAAATGATAACAAAGAAAACTTGGAGACAACAAATGATGTTAGTTGCAACTCCTCCAAGCTCTCCTTGTCCAACCCTTACAAGAATCCCATGATCATAATTCTGATGTCTCCAACCTTCCTAAAAAATCAAAGGTTTTATCCCTTTAATCTCCCTTCTCTTCTCCCTGGAAAGCCCTCATTATATAGGATTTGGAGGCCTAACCACCATGTATAAGATCACTCACTAGATCCACTAAAATGGGATCTCGAAGAATTTTAGGGAGAAAATATCTCTCAAGGATTTTAGAGAGAAAATATCTCTCAACGATTTTAAGGAGGAAATATCTCTCAAGATCCACGAAATTAGGATTTTGGTTTGAGAAAATATATCAACCATCCATGACATTCTCAACCTCCCCATGATATTAGGAAACTAAATGTGAGGTGGATTCTCACACTAAATTAATTTTCTTTTTATGAATATTAATAAATAATTCACGTGCACATAGTATTTTGACCTTCAAATGATATACTTTTCCTCCTTATTGACTAGGTATTGTGAAATATATTTTTTCATGGTGTCAAGGTGTATGCAAAACTTAGCAAGGTGCATATGATACTTTTATGACACTTGCGACCCTTAGGGTGAGGTACTTGAGTGTGGAATTTTGATGTGTAATAGATGCCCCTGTAAAGTGTGAGGTCAAAAGTGAAATTGATGGTCGAAATAATTTAAAATTCTTCAATGGAAGGGTGTGGAGTTGGAGAACCTGGTAGAAGATGAAAACAACCATCAAACAATATTAATATATGTTCCACTTCCAAGGCAGGAATACCTATGCTCGAAATACAGAATGACTCAAAGAACGACCGCCGAACAATACACTATAGATCCATCAAAAATACTAAGGATATGGCCACTAGAGATATAATGTAGATATATACCTCCATGACATGAATTGATCATAGCCATGAAAAATACACAGTGGAGCTATGAGATGATAAAAAATAGCCACAGACCAATACAATGTGGATCTCTGTGACAATATATATATCAACATGCTCAAATGATCTCCTTCACAACTTGGGAAAATGAGATAACAGAGTGAATGCTTAACCTAGGGTCTTCATCCCAATCCCGATGTGGTACGAATCTATCCGTGCAAATAGATTATTTGATGTCAAACATGGTAGAAACCACTTGATTACTAATCATTGAGGTAAATCATTAAAAAGTGCAAGGGAAATCACCAATTATGTCAATCAATCCCAAGGTACACTAGTACATTCCAATGAATGTGAATAAATGAGCTGAGGTTGAACATTTGTGGAATCATCCGATTAGAGGTAAATGATGTCATCCTACTGTCAGAAGTGAGGAGGCCTTCCATTGAGGCATTTAGGTACCAAGGTACTAATTGTTTTATAAGTATAATTCCCAGGTGATGTGTTGAAATAGACATGAAAAGACTCATTGAAGGAGGGCTTTGATGTATCCCCGATCATCAACATGAAAATGACACATGAAAGTGATGTAATCTAGTGAATCAAATGAGTATGGATTGACATAGGAAATGGAAAATGGAAATATTGTAGATGGATGGTTTGAAGTGAAACTTCCCTCAAACATGATGAGGTACAACAACTGAATTGGCCGCATTGACTCGACGAGTACCAAGAATGTAATGTGACACCAATAAGAGCACTCTTCGACTGGATGAAAAAGTATGGAAACACATGGAATTGGTATGAATCAAAGACAATCAGAGTACCCAACTATAAGATGAGATACAAATAGGTTCCATGTTCAAGGGAAACAATATTTTCCATAAAGGATTCCCAAAAAATTGACCCACTTCCTTCAATTTCCCCCCCACCCAGATAGATGAGTACCTCTTTTTCATTTAAGGATCTCGAGGAGGGTAACACATGCTTGATGTAACTCACATTTGGTAAGTTCCTCTTTCTTTATTTAATGAACTGGAATAATTAAGGGTTCTTTCCCATATGGATCCTTCAATGTGTAGTTTAGTGAGTCCAGAGAAGGAAAACTCAATGGTTTTTCATGAATAATGATTCTGAAAAGAACTTAGAGGGGACTCCATGGATGATTTTTTTGTAAATTTAGTCTCCCAAGCCCGAAGAAAGTGTAAAACAATAGGGGAGAACTCTTCTAATAATTCTTTATTAGGATGTTCATTTTTTGTAATTAGTCTCGTGAGGCTGAAAAAGAGATAAACTATCACTCGAAAGACACCCTTTCAAACCTTTTAATGAGGGTGAAAGGAAGCAAGATCACTCTACAATCGTTTCATGTTTAGAGAGTCTAAAAATAGCTTAAAGAAAAATACAAGTGGTTCCTTTTTTGTATAACCTTTACGAGTCTGAAAAAGTGATAAAAGTATACTCGATCACATTCCCATGTATTTACGAGCACGATAAAGAACAAAGACTAATATCAAAATTAGTTTCATTTTTACACAAGCTTGAAACAAAATTAAACTATGCTTGTAATTTCCCAATGTAATTTATGAAGCTTTTGAGGGATATCCATGGATGGTTGGTACACTGCCCCTATATTGAAAAGATAACAACTTAACTCCAGAATGATAATCGAAGTCTGGAGACATTTCCCCCCAAGCTTCGTTTCATTTGTCAACGCTTATATTGTCATTGATTTCTATATTGGATGGAGGAAAAAGGTCAATTGACAAATGAAGATGAAAGGAAGGTTCAAATATGAGACCTAATGAAAGACTTGACTCGATATCTACAAGATATATCTAAAGACTCGACTCGATATATACGAGATCTAGTGAAAAGACTCTACTTGGTAGGAGAGGTGAATTTTTTATTTTTTAACGATCTTGACACATGAAAAGAACTATGCTCATGGATCTGGGTTCAATCTCCAGATTCTTTTCATTTTTTAATGCGCTTTCTACATAGAGAAAAAATATACTCATAGCTTTTGTTTCATTTTTTAACGATCTTACCACAGAGAAGAAAACTATGCTCAAGATCTCATTTTCATTTTTTAACAATATTTCCACAGAGAAGAAAAACTATTCTCAAAACTTTTGTTTCATTTTTTAATGAGATTTCCACAGAGAAGCAAAACTATTCTCAAAACCCGTGTTTCATTTTTTAATGAGCTTGCCACAAATAACCAAAACTATGCTCAAAACCTTTGTTTCATTTTTTAATGTTCTTTCCAAAGAGAAGAAAAACTATGCTTAAAACATCTCCTTGATCATGGATTCCAAGAGGACAACGATTTGGAAGGAATACATGTCAATGGATAAACTTCATCCATGGCTTTGGGGAGATCTTCGCTAAATGGAAGAAAAACACTCCAGAAGGAATACATGTCGATGAACTTGATAAGGGTAGTGAGATCTGACTCTAATAGCCCTATCGAAGAGATGACCATGTCAACTATTGGATCTAAGTCAAGATAAGGGAGATGTTCCCACTCATACAGGTTGAATGCATGAGACAGTTCATTACATAATTAACTTGTGACAGAGAGGACATTGCTGGAATGCATGGATCATTCAGGGAAGGAAGATGGTTGACCATTAGATGAGGGTCAATGAATGAAAGTTGGTCTATTGTTACTATGCTTCCATTTTGAGGGAAACATATCACTTGAAAGAGAGTGGAAACAAAATCTCTCATAATGTAGACATAATCTTGTTCAAGGAGAAATTTAAATTCTAAGGGGTTGTGAACTACCATCACATTGACGTAGATCATTTTTCCTCCCAAAGTAACCGAAAAATGAAGAAGGATCCCTAAAGCTTGAATAAATATTATGTCAAAGGTAAACATATTCTAAATCATAGGTGCAAGATGCAGGGAACCAAAATATTTCCAAGAATTTGTGGATAAGATGATAACAAAAGAACCTTCATCTATTATAGTGTTAGGAATATTCCTATCAAAAACCTGCGCTATAATTTGGAAAGGCATGTAAGAAGGAAGATGGGGTTTTGTCAAATGATTCTAATTAATAGAAATCATATGATTAATTTGAGGGGGTGACATCAAGATGGGAAGATTTCACCCTTGTCTGGGTGAATCAATATTAACAAGGTAGACCTGAGAAACATCCCCACTCTTTGAATGAGGAGTGAGATGGAACGATGAAAAAACTAGATTGACCAATTTAGTTGCACTCTTCAAGGGAGGAGTGGCATTGATCGATGACAGAATTGGATCAACCACTTTGGTTGCACTCTTCAGATGAAGAGTTGGGGTGATCGATGACGTAACTAGATCAGTCACTTTGGTTTCACTTTTTAGATGAAGAGTTGGGGTGATCAATGATGGAACTAGAACAACTACTAGGGTTAGTGGTTTAATCGAGGATGAAACCAGATTGACCACATTATCAACATGAATGATTGGGGATGGAACCATATTGGCTAGTCCATCAACTAATGATAGTTTGGGAGAGATATTATGGTAACCAGTTGGAAGTTGAATATTTTCCAAAAGATAAGAGGCCTCATCCATAGAAGGGAAACTTTGATATTAATGATCACCTTCACATAACATACAAGGAAATTTGAAAGTTCTATTCTTCTTCCCAACCTTAACGTCACTAGTTGATGGAGTGTCACTATCATGAATCGGGGGTTGATGACACGGAAGAACACATTTCTAAGACCTTGGGGAGGCCAGGGAAATCCCTCAGAAAGTGGTCACCTTTATAAAACTTGCAAGGGAATTTGGGTTTAGGATTCTTCATTTTGGACATTTCGACTTTATCAATGCTCCCATTACAATTAACAATAGTTTGTTACTCAGATCAAACATGCCTTGATGCAGTTGGAGGCTTGGTCTCTTTATGATTCTTCTTCTTCTTCTTCTTCCCCTTTCGTTTCTTCTTTTTCTTATCAACCTGGCTACTTTCTTTAGATATTTCACTAGGAGAATAAGGATAAAGGGAAGGAGACTTGATAGGTGATGAAGGAGAAAGGTTTACATGAGGTTGATTTGTGGGTGTTTTTATTACATCTGAAGCATTAGGTGCATTCAAGGTGCTTTGAAAAGTCGAGATCACCAAAGTGGGTAACAACCAAACTGGTAACCCGATGGTGAGTCTTGGAATACTTAGTATGGAAATGCATGAAGGACCAATGTTTCAAAAATAAGGAGAGGTGAAATCTTCCTTGGGAAAATATTTTCCTTCATTGGTACTCCCAGGAATTGATGCCACTGACACTGAATTGACCTAAGGTCCACTAAAGAAAACATACAACACATGCTACAAATGTAAGAAGAAAACAATCAAACAAGCCTTCCCACAATGAAACCACTAGTTGGTGATGAAATCCAACATCACGAGATCAATATAGGAAGGGGTTGGGATAGAGAGGGTGGATCAGTTGCATTGTCGACTTTCTTAATGGAGTTATGTCTTGGTGCAATTTCCCACATGGTTTTACCTGTGGGTGTACCCTCCAAGGATCCCAAGTGAGTTTGACCAATGTCTGACCCAGGTACGACAAAGACTCCCCATCATTGTCACCTTGTGTATCAACCCTACATATATAGGACACTAAGGTTACCAACTCACAGTCAGCCTCCAGGTGGGTATAGTTGATAGTCAAGAAGGAACATATGGGAAGGATAACAAGTCTAAAATGCTTCAAGAGAACTGAAGCCAAGTAGACCATAATACTATTGAGAACCTTGAATGGATTTAGGATTCACAAAGCTCTGAGACCAAATGAAAGAAGACATTTCTAAACAAGAAGCCCTAATATATGATCTTTCCGCTATGTGGGTTAAGCTTCAGAGGGGAAATCTCTACTTCTCTCCTGCATATGACCTCATTTTTAATCCCTATGTTAGAGGGGGATCATGACTATGCTTATACGAACAATTGGATTTAGAATAATGAGATGAAACTATTTTTCTTGAACGAATCGTACATACAAGATGGATAAGAGGTTCAAATTTCTTCAACAAAAACACCCAATTCCCAAATGATATTTTATAAATGAAATCTACTATGGTACCCAAAAGAAAGAATGCAATTATCTTCTTTCTTTGATTTTAAAAGAAAGCAAATGCAGATCCTTTAATGCTTCATTAATTTCAATCAAAATGAAACAGTCGTATGCAGATACAAAAGACATGAAGCAAAACTATTTCAAACAAATAATGCACTCAATGGATAATGAGAACTGAAAGAAACAAGTATGATAATTCGTTTAATCAAGAACTCAAATATGCAAAAGAGAAAGAATATAAACACTCACAAAAATCCTCCAACGAAGAAGAACAAGAAACATAAATCAAGCTAGGTTGTCATTAGATTCCTAAACATCTAGAAAAATGAGATTTTTCAAATGAAGACAAGAAGGCTCAATAGCAGGCAACCTTTTCAAACCTTAGTTGATGAACAATCCTAAACAATCAAGCAATATGAAATCTTTACATGGCAAAGATCAAATAAACTAAAAAGGAAAAAAGAAACAATGGATCCTGTTAACCCAAGGGGACCACAACTAAGAGAAATTTTGGAAACTTAAAGGATAAACATAAATAAGTGATAAAGTCCCAACTCTTAGAAAAAAAATGTCAGGAGTATTCAAAGGTCTCTAAGAAAAAAGATCCTTAAGATAACACTAAGAAAACATAAGCAGAAAGGGGCACAAAAACCCAGAAAAGGAGATCAATGCTCTTGTTTCCAAATGGAAAGAGTGTCACAATGCTCTCCTATACACTATATGGGATCATTGATCCTATATCAGTGCTTTGGTTTACACAGTAGAGGAGCATTTTGCCGTCCCAAAAACTCAAAAAAAAGGATAAAAACTCAGAAAACTTTGCCAAAGATTGTGAAATATTCAATGAATAAGAGAGAAAGTGAAGTACATGAGAAACAAAAACAAATAAGATATAAAGGTGGGAAAAATATTAGAATATCCAAGGAAATACATTTCAATGTCCTTCCCTAGTGGAGTCACCGATTTCTTTTATGGAAATATTCTCCTACGGACAGGTGAACTTTCCCTTTGATTATTAACCCCTATAACAAGACATAAACAATCATTTAGACATTACCATTCCTATTAACTCATTTTTCTTATCGAAAAAAAGAGGAGAAGCTAAAGTAAGATGTACTTTTTTTACGATGTTTGTCCTAGTTTCTCCTATCCACAATCTTGATCCAATTCCTAGTGAAAATCAATACCTGCAATGAACAACAAGAAACAAGCGACTTCCTTCTACTCTAAGGGATTAGGAAAATCAAATTCATCTATGTGAATCAAATTGAACATATACAAGAACATGAAACCACATACTTGAAGGAAATAGGCCAAGTATATTAAATGAGAACAAAGAAAACTTACATACCACGAATGATGTCAGTTGCAACTCCTCCAAGCTCTCCTCGTCCAACACTTGCAAGAATCCCCCGATCATAAGTTCGATATCTCCAAGCTTCCTCCAAAATAATAGTTTTGATACCTCTAATATTCCTCCTCTTCTCCATGGAAATCCCCCATTATATAGGATTTCGAGGCTTAACCACCATGGATAAGATCACTCACTAGATCCACTAAAATGGGATCTCCAAGATTTCTAGGGAGAAAATATCTCTGAAGGATTTTAGGGAGAAAATATATCTCAAGGATTTTAAGGAGGAAATATCTCTCAAGTTCTACCAAATTAGGATTTTGATTTGAGAAAATATCTCAACCATCCAGGAGATTCTCAACCTCTCCTTGAGATTAGGAAACTCAATGTGAGGTGGATTATCACACTAAATTAATTTCTTTTTTATGAATATTAATCATATATGATTTTAGGGGCTAAATTTCGCCAATGGGATAATTTTCCATGGTTTTTCCCAAAAAAAGATTTGTCCATTTCCATTGTTTCTAAAAATGATTTACCCAAATTTCATAGAATAAAATTATTTTACCTTAAAAATCACCAAAACATTATAGAAAGTATATATAATCCTTACAAATTTAAATATTTTTACAAAACTATCACCAAACATTTTATTTTTCATATTAAGGAATGGTAAGATTAGCCCAGGTTTCTACATTTTAATATAAATTTGCATCCTTAAAATTATCCCTGATATTAATAAATAATTCATGTGCACATAGTTTTTTGACCTTCATTTGATATATTTTTCCTCCTCTAGGGATTTTGGAAAATGTTCTTTCATGGTGTCAAGGTGTATGAAACACTTAGCAAGGTGCATATGACACTTTTATGGCACTTGCGACACTTAGGATGAGGTACTTAAATGTGGCATTTTGATGTGTACCAATATGGTAGTCAGACTTGATCCCTTCATCGTGTAAAGTTCCATTATTGACTCTTTGACCTTAGTCTCCTAAAAAATCGTATCATGGTTAACCTATAATAATAAGCCCATGTAGTATACCTAGGGGTGTAATTGGGAGTCAGAAGGGTTCATAGGGATGTAATAATAGTGGAGGGAATTCAATGTAAGGTGGATTAGGTTCATTATATTATTAAAAAAGGCACACTATGGTAGTTATACTTATTGAATATATGTAATGAAAGACATCATTAGTAAATAATGCCTATGTAGTAGTGTGAGCAAAAACTATTGTAAGAAGGCTCCACCTACTAGAAGGTTCATTCTCTAAAATGTTCTTAGGAGGTAGATAGTATTATATAAAGAAGTGTAAAAAATGTAATAAAGAATGGCGAAGAATGTTTTTACTGTAACAAGCAATAATTTCTTGAAAGTGAATTCCTTCTATAGGGAATAATAGATGGTGTTACCCTACCTCAAGGGTTTTATCTACAATTTCTCTTGTGTTCATTTTTTTATGTGAGTGATTTGGTTATCTCTTATATTTTTAGATCTGAGGTAGGGTAACACCATATATTATTCCCTATGGAAGGAATGCACTCCAAATAAATCCTTTTTTGTTAAAATAACAATATTTTTCACCATGATCACTACAAGGAGAACACCTTCTTGTAGAGGTGTTTTCGGAACCATCCCAAAAAATTCTTCCCTTAGCTATAAATAGTGGAGTTTGTTAGCATAAGGAGGTGGCCAAAAGTTTTTACGAAGGTTTTTTTGCAGTGAACCTTTATGGAACATATGCATGGGGGTGCATCTAAAAACTATTGCGTCGATGCTTAAATGTTCAAACGCCCCATCATTGTTCATAGAGGAGGTGTGTTCCAAGAGGTTTTTGTAGAGTTTTTTTAATCAATGTGTCTTTAACGTATCGAAACACAAGAAATTTAATGAACAATGACACCTAAGTGCATCCATGTTCTTGTAGCACCACCATGCTTTATAATATAGTTACATGCACAAAATAAATCGCATTGATGTCATTGAACATCACCCATTGGTTTGCCTACCTGTCTAAAGGCACACGAAGGTAGGGTAAATAAAAAAAAATAGAAAACTTATGTTCATTGTTAAAATGCATCCTGTTATTTCAAACTCTCAATAAAGAACCAATGCTCACATTTTTTCCTAAGGCACCCCATTTCTAATTCTTTAAACTGACTTAGATATCTCCATTGTTGTATTCCACACATTTCCAAATATTGGAAATTACAACAAATTTTAATTTCCTTTTGATGGTGAAGCCATGTCCCCTCGAGACATAAAAAAGTAGGTAAATTATTAATTACCTTCCCATTTTCATTTTCATCCATTGAAAATTACAATTTATCTTGAAACTGCGCATTTTTTCTCAATTTCCTACGGTGCACCTGAATGGTTTGACTCTCCTTGAAGCAGTGTATTGTGTTAAATACAAAGTTAGCAGCAACAAAGGTGCATTGATATATGGTCACTCAAGTGTCGTTCTAGCTAGCGCACTATAAAAAATTACCAAAAAGAAAAGAAATGCATCCTTCAGAATGCCCCTACACTGGTGCAAACTGGGCTTATACCCATACCAAAGAATTACACCTAATTTACAACACTGCTAAGTTAACAATATAAGATATGACCTAGTAGTGCACCTAGCTTAATTAGTCTTCATGAGGCCTACACGAAACATAACGCTATAGTGAGTCCCTCCATTGATGCATTGATATATGTTTGCACCAACACCATTCAAGCTAGTACACCACGATAAAGTACCCAAAAAAAAGTGGTGTGTCCTTTGGAATTCCCAAAAACTGGTGCAAACTAGGATTATAACCAAACGAGTGCATTACAATTCATTAACCACACTGATATCTCAATGATTTATAAAATTCAATCTAGCGGTGAAACACATTTAATATATCTCCCTAGGGGATACACTAAACATAACACCCCAATTATTTAATGTTTAAGCGCAAGTTGTCCTACCCTATAATAAAATTATATGCACCGATGTCGTTGCATATTACTCCCTGATGTGCCTCAATGTCTCAAAGAAAACTGAAGTAGGGTAAATCCAAAAAATTACCAAACTAGGTTTCATTGTTATAGTACATCAAGTGGTTCCAAAATCTCAAGAAAGCACTGATGTGAGCCTTTATTCCTAAGAAGCCATGTTTATTGTTTTCTACACCTACTTAAATATCTCTATTGGTGGATTCCGCACATTTCCAAATTTTGGAAAATTACAGAAAATTTTGGTGGATTCCACACAATTTATGAGGAAAGACAAATCATATTGGAGCCTGAAGCTGTCACTAACACAATAATTCACTAGCTGAGGAATATATTAATTTCATAGTATCTTAGTAAGTGGACGAAAATACGTACTAAAGATTCCACATAGGAAGATGAGTCTTCTATACATAAGCATTTAGAACTACTCAAGTGTTAGGAGAACACTTTTTTGAAGGGGAAGGGCATGTTAAGCTCTAATTCATGGAACATTACAACTTAATTGGGGTGTATTACATTAGTATTGTTATTTTATTTATGTTGGCTTGGGTCCATTAATTGTAATTGTACATCCTAGTCTCCTATGTATATGAAGGAGAACTTTTCATTTGGAATCATCTTGTAATTGTGAATTCATATGATGTATATGGAGGTTTCCCCCTTGAAGAGGTTTATTATCTTAATTTCTCTCTTTTTCAAGGCGTTGAGTACTTATTCTGATGTTTTTATGCTATTTTTGTATTTGGTTCTTAGTACAACAATAGAAGTAATTATTGTGACATTGACTCATAGCTAGGAGAGTTGTAGAAAATAAAAAGTGTTGTTCTTGATCGTGACAAAGAACCTTGATAATTTCCAATTGAAGTTGGTAGGAAGAGAACACGTGAAATTTATCGATAGGTTAGAAATATGTGCAACAACCAGAGAGAAAGGAGTGCTCAAGGAGGTTCTAGAGGAGTGAACCATTGAGGGCCAAGAAAAGGAGAGGCTTGGTGAAGTATTGGTTTGACTGAACCTCACAGTGAATAAGGTGAAGCTCACAAAGGAGAAGATGATATGAATATTAATAGTCATTGCAAAGGTTCAATTGAAATCCACAACAAAGGAAAGGAAGATTCCAAAACAAATGGTATAAGGAACAGGATGAATGATGAAGAGTATGACAGAGAGATGTCAGAGATAAAAGTACAACTAATGTACGAATGGAGTTTCTACAGGAATGTGAAGAAGACCAAAGGTGCATATGGATTCTTCGGAAGAAAGTGAATTTTGTTGATGCCAAAAAGCACAACATAGGGTACCAACGTGCAAATGGTTGCAACACCTTATTATTTAGTTATAATGAATAATATACTAATAGGTGAGACCCCTTGTGTGAACATAACGGAAGGATGACACATGTATTCTATGTGCTTATGACTTGGTTGTGAGATGAGTTCTACAATTTATTTTCTTTTAAGTCGCTATAAAAACAAATGATCAAATGACCATTTTATGGGCGATGCGATTAATGGAGAAATGATGTTGTTTTTATATAACCCTCACAAGTTTTATTATGTTGCATTTAGTTTGATGGAATATTTGTACTCCATGTTTCAAGTTATACATGATATGTGGTGTGGTGATTACTTTGATTTCATGTTACAAGGGTTATGAACATTGTTTAAAATGGAAGTTTAAAGGTTTGGGACATGGTATCCCTAGCAAGCTTTAACATATGTCACATTGGTATTTTAAAAGGTTGGCACATTTGTTAATTTTGAAACATACATAAATGGTGGTGTACAAGACTTTCATTGACTTAATGTGGAGATAGTGGGTTATGTGCTATATGTATAGCTCTCTCATACTGACTATAATTGAAAGAGAAAGTGTAGATATGACGTACAGTAATTGTACGTCGCTCTAACCTACCTCAAGGGTCGCCACTATAACACCCTGTTCTTGTGCACACCTGATTGGACTTATTCTTTGAAGACACTTGCATGCAAATGATCCGATTTCTGATATGATTGACTATTTCGTTTATGGATTATGATGATGTTGTGGATACGATGATATGTTATTTGATTATTTTTGTATTGACAGGTGCTATTGACTAGTTTCTCCTAAGTGTGAAGAAATTTGGACTGATTGAGGATGTTGATGGCATCGATCGACCTCATTGGACTCCATATCGAGTCAGGTCGTTGATTGTTTATGGTTTGAGTTTTTTTTATTGCATATGTGACATATGACTGGTAAATTATGATGTTGAGTATGGATCACTAACATGTTTCATTGATGGATGTAAGTTGATGATAGCTTGCTAATAAGACTTACAATTGTAGTAAAGGGTTCACACACGCCAACAAAATATTTTGAGGGATAGGTGTGGTAGAAACCCTACCACAACCTACTAGCACTCTCATCGTAGCTCGAACTATAGGTTAAAAATTACCTAGTTCGAGAGATCCACGATGTCGTGAGGGTAGAATGTGACAGTCACTCAAGAAGATTCTAATGGGTATGCAATAAGGCATGGTCCCTATTCCTTAGAGGACCTTAGTCTCCCACAAGGTTACCTAACAGAGTATTGACTCGAAGGGCTTGACATCTACCAAAATCAGTCAAAAGGCGATTGGCACCCTTGAAGCATGTAGTGCATCTTGAAGGGAACACCATGGTTTTAACACTAATGAGTCAATGGACCTAGGTACCTAGAAAACAACATCTCATTTTAACTTGGTCAACCTTAAGATAATTGATGCATGAGTAAATTTAAAAAATTATAAAATTTCTCCTAAAAAAAAAATTGTTCAGCGTAGTTGAATTTAAAGCCTAGGTCTAAGTAGGTCATGTGAGCTAAAATTTAATTAATCAAGTAATAAAGGGGGATGAAGAAAATTGGGGTGAAAATTAAATTTAAAATTTAATGGAGGATTAAATTATTAAAAGATCACTTGTTGGTTGAATACAAACTTGTTAATTTAGAACTTAGACTAAAAAGGGGAAACTTAAATACGAAAGGAATGTGGAACATAGAAGGAATCTAGTCTAGAGAAGTTGTAATTTCAAACTCAACTAAGCTTAAGCAAGGCGTCAGTCATTAAGGGAGTGTTAGGGAATGAACATTTTTAGGAACGTTTTTAGGTGGGTCAGGGAAATTGACATTTTAAATTAATTAATTAAATGAATTTATGGTGCAACTAAGGGATCGTGTGACAAGTGAATGGCGGAGAATTTTCATAATAATAAATTAATAGAAATAATTTAATGTGCGTTTGGAAATATGTCACTAAGAAAAATATATAAAAGAAATGGTGGATGGGGGGAATGAGGACGTCTCATAGGCATAGGGTTACATTGCTGATATTTTTCTTGACTGATTTTTTTGTGGGAGCTAGGATGCCCAACTCAGATAGAGAGTGGTAGCGTGACCTTGCGAGGCGAGCTGGGAGATAGTTTTCTCTCGTTTGTGTGTGTGGCCCCTTTGCGGATGGGGGCGAAGAAGAGTACCCCTAGCGTTGGCTAGGAGGTACCGGTGAGATCTCAACAATTAGCAAGCGGGAGTGAGGAGGATCGCCTGCAGCCGAAGGACATAAAGAATCCAACGTGGGTTATGGTATTCCCTTTTAAGATGTCAATTGTATTAAAATTTAATTTTTCCTTGTATGGTTATGGCTTCGGATAAAATTTCATTGCCTTGAGTTTTCTTGTAATGTATTTCTAAGGTGATTGTATCAGTGCATTGCAAATATTGGTTTATAATGTTATTATGATAAAATTAACAAAAAGGGCTATCTAGATATTTATATACATGTGTGGGGTATTTTCAACGTCAACACACTTGCTTCCTGTTCTATGTGTTTGGAAAAGTCCTCAGTCCGATGCCCATATTCCCCTTTTTCCCAGCGCATTCTTATTTCTTCACTCAGCTATTTATGCTTCCTTGCGCAGCAAAATTTTACCTCAATGCACAACGATTTTTACGAAATTTTCTCTGCGTTTCCATGCTTTCCTCTGCGATTTTTTTTTGATTTCCAAGCGTTGATTTTGCCCAGAGTAGCATTTTTAATGGCCCATAATTTCACCTTTTTACTCGGTGCCTTTTTCCATCAAGCTCAACGATTTTACTGATGGTCCTTCCTTGCATTTTGCCTCTCTGAATATTTGTATTTTAGGATTCCTTCTCTCTTCTCTTTGTCATTGGCCTACTGTAACTCCACCAGTTCCATATATTCCCTCTGCGTTGGGCAATATATCATTCCCCAGCATTCCATGGCGTCAACCACCATCACCACCACAGTCCGACCTTTCTTGTTGTTCTTCATTAACCAGCTTCCCACACTGGAATCGAAATCGGGCAGCAAATTCTCGGTCGTGTAGTGCTTCACTGATACTATATAGCACCGTGCACAGACCACTGGGGTTTCTATTTCTTCAACGTGTGGTCGGTAGGTTATAACAATAAACTGTAAGAGAGGAGACATAACCACTTCTGTTGCTGCCCCATGTAGAGAGAACTTACCTGCCAACGAACTTGCTGATCTCCTCTCTGCTATTCGTCTTTCACGAATCTATTGATGTATCATCACAGTCAATCGAACACCAACACTACTTCAACCATATTCTTTCCAGCATTTGACCAAATCAACATCAGTCAACAACGATTCCTCTTGTTTTACAGATCTAAAGCATTTCTCAATGCCACATCCTCCTTTGGATATGTCTGCACTCACTAACCACTTTTGGACTCTTTCACCTCTACGTTTTTATTCTGCACAGTTCGCCCAGCCTTCGAGTTGTTCCTCAACAACTCAAATATCTTTCTCTGCGTTGGGCAATTCGATCCCCAGATTCTTTGCATTTTCTTATTTCCTCCTCTGCGTGGGATGGGGAATCGTATCTCAGCGAGGGTATCTCTTACCTCTGAGACATCCACCCAGTGACGGGATGGATCCTTTGCATATCTATTTGCCCAGGTAGATTTCCTACTACAAGCATTTTTCACTCACCGTGAATGAGTTATTTTGGCTCAACGATACATGATTTAGCATAACTAAATATAAAAATATTAATGATTATAATAATAACTCATAAAAGGCACTTTCCACAAAAAAAAATTAAATAGTAGTTTGAATACAAAATTCAAACAAATATATTATAAATTCGCAGCTGAGAATGTCTAAAGGTATTGGCTGGGAACGTGCTCTCAATATAACATGTCTGCTGTAATCCGTCTGTGGTAATATGAAACGTTTGGCTGCACGGTTTAATCCTACTTAACCATTTAAATGTGGCAATTGCATATCCTTAAAGTAATTTTTTAATGTGATTAGATAAATGTTAAAAAGTCAACATGTTAACAGAGGCCTTGATAAATGCAAGAAAGTTATAAACAATAAATCTGACCCATTGATTTTGGAGGATGACTAAGAATATGCCAGCATCTTCAATGCATAGCCATCAGATTAGGATTTAAGATTAAATAAAGTTAAAAGATCATTAATTGTGGTCATTGTCAATAGGTATACTCCTTTCGACTTAATAAAGATTGAGTAATTATAAAATGTTAACGATAATTTGATTAGATTTGGGTTTACATGTTGAAGTTCATATTGGAAAGAGTGAACATCAATATTTTAAAAATAATAGATTGCATTTTATAGGTGTGAATAGGGGTGGTTTCAAAGTGTTATCTTAGTTTTGAAAGTGGGAATTTTGATTTTGAAACTGTGAATTTCAGTATTCAAAATTTTAGTAAATTTAGATTCCATAAATGTCAATATTGAAATCTAAAAGTGTGTATTTCAATTTTGATATTGTGGAATTAGGCTCCTATGTGTGTAATTTGAATTTCAATATTAGTTTTAACAATTTATTCATGTATGTGTATGCCTATCATTATGTCATACACTTTTTAATATATCAAGATTAAGGGGAAAACTAATAGAAACCTGATGTAGGTATGGCATCCCCAAATAGAGCTGTGTATTCCAGCGCATTTAATTATGGGTGCCTTTTAAGAAGGAATTTGTTCTCTTAATGTAATTCCGATGACTCGGTTATTTCTTAGCTTTATTGTTGTTTCTTATAGTTACAATTAATTTTAGGATTAGGTTACCCCATATTGTTATCGCATGAGATCAAGGATGTGGTTACCTCGTTGATGTTTAAATGTGCTTGGAATGTTTCCCATTGATAGATGGCATTCACATTAATTCGAACTTGGAACTATAGGATTTAGCTCCAATTATTAATGGGTAATCATATCTCGTCCAATCGGTACTATGTGACTTATGGCTATTATATTTACCTTCTTCCAAATTAATGCTGTGGTTTTTGGAAAATCCACCCATATCACCTGTCTTTTGTTGGTCCTTTACATTATAAACTAAATGCATAGAAATATGTTGTAGATATTTATTTACCTTGCACAATAATATTTAGCGTAATAATTAAAGATGTTGCGTCACAAATAAAGGATTGTGGCTCTTGCACCTCGAATTTGAAGTGCCAAAGAGGGGTATATAGTTAATAGATTGAATGCGCACATTGAGTTAAATGGATAACACTTTGTTCCTAAGCTTAATATAATGTGTATGTTGAATTTACACTTTAGTTTTCTTTGAACATTGATGATGAGATTAATTAGAAGTAAGATTCTCGTGCACGTGATTATGTAGCGTAATTATATGATTGTGTCAACCTAATACTTCTTGCATGCATTAAATTAAATTGAAATGGATGCTTGTTGTAGATATTGGATTTTTTGCTTGAATTAAGTGCGTCGAAAGGTGTACACCTATTGATAATGGGCACAATTAACCACCTTTTAATCTAAAATTCTAATCTGATGGCTAACAATTGAAGATGCTGACATATTCTTAGTCATCCTCCCAAATCAATGAATGTGATTTACTCTTCATAACTTTCTTGTATTTTTGAATGCATCTGTTAAACTATTTACTTTTTAACATTTACCTAATCATATTAAGAAATTACTGTAGCACTATATGATTGCCACTGTTTAAATGATTAAACTTTGGGATTATCACATTTGGATTTCCTCAGTTGTCCAGGCATTTCATTTTCTGGTTGTCCATGCATTTCATTTTCTGTCTTTCCTCAACTGTGGGCGTGTTTCATTTTCTGGTTGTCCACTTTCCACGTGTTTCATTTTATAGGGATGCATGGAGGTCAAATGGAAGATGGAGGCCACTGTCCATGCTTTTCATTTTATATGGATGAATGCAGACCGAATGGAAGATGGCGACTACCACTAAATCTCCATTGTTCTCATTGCGACACTTTCAGAGAAATTTTATTTTACAGGTAGGTCCTCTCGATGATCTTAAGGTGTTTTGCGAAGAGTTTTTGTAATATTCATGGCATTTTGATATTCTTCACATCATTCATGGCTTTTTGATAATGTTTGACAGGTCTTTGAAGATTCACTCGGCAATAATTAAGTTTTTTTTAATTAAGCTAAGGATTTTTACTAGGCGGGTGAGCCTGGCATTTTTACTATATTAATTAGTTTTTTTTTTATAATTAAACTAGAGATTTTTACTGGGCGAGGAATTTTACTATGCTGATGGTTTTTATTGGTCTGAGAATTTTACCAACGGATACCTTTCAGCGTTCTCCAGCCACGAGTTAGAGGTTGTGCTAGTTTATACTATAATGAATGTTGATTTAACAATTACGGGTGCCATTAAAATGTTATTTCTTGATGGATAAATGACTAGTTTTATATTTCACCATGATTACAAATGTTGCCTAATTGGGTTAGAAATGGGTTGCTAATGCGTCTTCAATGTTATTGAAGTACGATTGATTCTTAAAGGTATTCTCTTGCACCTTGCAGTTCGTAATATTTTCACTTGTGTGACAAATTTTTAGATGTATAATTGACTGCATAATTAAATTATTCGGAGCCTTCAGTTAATGTGATGTATGATCAATTATGCATTGTTATTAATTGTAGAATGCAACGATGTTGGGATTCTGTTAATTAATGTGTTATACATCAATAAGCATGTCACAATTCATAACGATGGTGTGTCTTCTAGTGTCATAATTGATGGTTAATGCATTGTTGTAGTTCCATTAAAATACATGAAAGTTTTTCTGATGATCTTGTTATTTAAATATGATGTTTTAATTACCTAACACAACATTCAGGGAAATATATATATGGGTGAAATCACGAAGGTGGGTTACACTTTCGTGACAATCAGGTCTCCAAAATTCCGAAAAACATTTTTTCGACCGAACTTATAATATTTTTCGGTCGAAAGATATTATTTTCGGCCGAACTATTCTTCGGCCGAAAACATAAACGTCAAATTGAACGGTGCAATAACATCCCCCTCGATTTGTGTGTACAAATTTGGTCGGACGAATATTTTTTTTCCGGCAATAACTTTTCGGTCGAACAATTGTTCGGCCGAACTATATTTCGGCCGAAAAATAGTTCGGRCGAACTATTGTTCGGCCGAACATTTGTTCGGCCGAACTATCTTTCGGCCAAAAGATTGTTTATATATTACCGACACATCGACTRTTGAATGTTTTTCGCAAATTTGTGTCGTGGTGTCGTTAGGTGTATGCAGTAGGTGTTGTTGTCGGTGCAGTTGTGGTTGTCGTTTGGTGTTGTCGYGAGTGCAGCGGTTGGTCGTGAGCGCAGTGGTTGGTCGAGAGCGCAGTTGTTGGTTGGAGYCGGGGTCGTCATTGYRGAGCCAKGTATGTTTCKAAACCGTGTTTTGATAGAAATTTTGAACACATTTGTATGTGTGTGGGTGCTTTCGATGTCCTAGTGATATTGTCACTTATRGTTGGAACTTGTATGGTTGTGGTCRCTTTCCCCTTTTCCACTGCTTGTAAAAAATGCCCAACATTAGATCTTGTTGCCTTTGTGTTTTTCCATTGTTTTCTCAGCGAATTGCCCAATTTAGAGTAAGGCTTTTTTATATTAATCACAACCCTGARCAATAAACTGCTCACAACCCTTCATTATTATTATAAAAGYGTAAATTKCTCACAACCCTTAACCTTATTATTAGGTAAGAAAAAACCATATAAGGTATCTCTGCAAATCCTATCTCCATACATTTCCCCRGTTTATTGTGAATGATTCAAAGTACGACAGCGTGCAACTCAGATAATAATAATTTATATATTACAACATCGCATCCATGGGATAGCTTCATAGCTTGACCCAAGTATCAGGTATAATCATTTATTTTTTCATAGTTTGACCCATGGGAGGCGTCGTCGCAGCCGTTGCCTGAGATACTGATTGGTTGTGCTTTTCAAGATTTCCCACCCACTCTGCATGTTCAGATCCACATTTATAACATAAGAACAATGAAACCAAGTCATATCTATAGTTATCCCATCAACTGTGGAAATAAATAGAACATCACCTACCAAGAGCGGGATCAAAGCCTCTGTTCTTCAGTTCTCTGTATTCCTGGCACAGAGAACAACACTCGCAAAAGCAGTGAACAAGGCAGTCTCCATAGGGCTTTTCTTCCAACTCGAATTTCACGCGCAACTTCTTTCTGTAAAAACATGAAAACAAGCAGGGGCAACCCAAAAAATAGAGTACGCAAGCATATAGAGCTCCACTAACTGTGCAAGATGAAAAGGAACGATACAATATGAAAATATGAAGGAAGAGAAAAATACGCCCAATCGTTAAAATGAAACTGGTTTAAGTTAATGGTAGAATATATTATTTACTTACAGGAAGAACCACTATCGGCTATCTTGACAATCTGGCCAAAGGTGATGCAGGGGCACCAACATGTGAGACAACCTGCAATACTCATTGAGTTAATAACAAAATACTTATCATTCAATAAATCATATAACAATCCAATAAATCATATAACAATCCTGCATGATTGAGGGAGGTAAGAAATGAAAATATACATACCACTGTTACAATCTTCACCGCAGTCGCAGAGTCCAGTGGTCCATGTGGAGGGATGTCCCTACTGCTGAAGATTAGATCTTGTTGCCTTTGTGTTTTTCCATTGTTTTCTCAACGAATTGCCATTATTTATCTGTGTTGTTGTCCTTCGCTACACATTTACTTGCCTTTAGTTCTATATGCATTGCCAGGAGATGGTCTATTTTCATTCAAGGTTCTTTCCAGGAGATGATTCTGTTATCCATCTAAAAGATATTAATTCCATTCAAACATTTCATTTCAAAGTTGAAAAGTATAAAATATTGTTAGTATTATTCAGAGCACACGCTACTAAACCTTCTTGCAAAACAGACTTGATCCCGATCTCCAATACTACGAAAGAATGTTTTTGGAATTGGCCTGATGCTTCGGGCGAACCCTTAGTATTATTCAGAGCAATGATA
>ML776632.1:2030876-2046519 GCA_009831015.1 Picea engelmannii | reverse complement strand
CTCTATGGGTTGGGGCCGCCCTTTCCTGGCTTTTGTTGTGAGGGTTCCCAGGCCCAAATTGCCGCGTCTTTTGTTTGAGCTTCTGCTCGATTTTGACGGCATATCGCTAGGCCACGCCCAAGGATGAGATGTCCAGAAATTTCATTTCAATCTGGATGTACCTATGCAGAGCACCAGATGTCGCTCCGAATATTTGATACCCAGCTTGGTGTGCAAGGTATGGAAGATATTTGTGAAATCTGGCACTGCTTGATCTCTTTCTTGCTGCAGTGTGGTCCATTTGGTATACATGTCATCATAACTTCCGACAGGGTAGTATTGTTCCTTATTAGCATCCCTGAAGGATTCCCAGGTGGCCATGACTGTAAATAATGAGGGTTCCTTTGTTTCCTTTTGCTCATAGAAATTTTTCCACCAATCTTTGACATGGGGAACAACTTTGAGGAGCGCAAAAGTAATCTTTTCTCTATTCGAAAAGTTATGGACAAAAAAATACCCTTCTAGTAGATTCAACCACTTGTCTACAACATTTGCGTCTATCTGACCTTCAAATATAGGAATATCGAAGTTTATCTGTACCTTGAAGGGGGCAGCGCCTCCGCTCGAAGAAGATGCGTCGCCTGTTGTTAGCCACCGAAGGATTTGCGCGAAATTATCCATCATCTCGTTCCTCTGTTGCGTGAGGGATTCCTCAATCAACAGTTTGAAAGGATCTCATGTCCCGTCATCTTTTTTTTCTCCTGCCATGAGAGGTCGCTTGGGCATACGAAAGCTTTTGTCCTCAAGAGAAACAAGCTTGAGACCCAACTCTTTGTACTCCGACCTCATTGGGGACATGCATTAAGACAACAAGGAGCATACCGCTCTGATACCACTGATCCGGATTTTATGAGCAGAACAAAATGACTACATATTATTAACAGGTGCTTAACACCAAATAACAGAGATACAATAAAACTAGTTTTCTATTCAATAACGAAATAAGCTGAAACTGTAAAATGCAACGGAAACAAGCTTGCTGGAATGGTAGCGGCTTATCTCTGAGAAGAGATGTGACGGTTGCGCTCATTCGCAAGAAGATGATTACAATGAGGCTCTCAAGGCCTTTTTACAATAAGCAAGAATGCCAAAAACCCTAGACATCAAAAAACCTAACCCTAGGAGATGAAGCGCCAAAAGTCATGTGGGCCCCGTTTGGGTAAATTAGTACATCAACTTCCCGGGGTCGTAACTTTTGCATACGATCTCCGTTTTAGGTGTATGATATCTCGTTGGAAAGGTATCGTCAAGGATATTCATTTTAGGCACAACATCAAAGAAAATCCCATATTGCAAACCTGTTTTCCCCAAAAAACATCATTTAGGCCTCAAAACAGCTCCGAAAGTGAAAACTGCTAAAAATAGTAAATTACCAAAATTGCCAGAAAATTGTTTTGATCCAGTTTGAAAAGGTGGGTGGCCACCGATATCCACCTGGATCACTCTAAAGAAACGAAACACATGACAAGCAAGGAAAACTTGATCAAGATGTATTGCCCTCTTTAAATCAAAAGGATTGGCTAGTTTAGATATAGAAAAGGTTGTAAAGTAAATGGTGTGGGACAATTGCATGTCCCTCTCGCTAATGGAGGAAGCAGTAAGCTTCAAGGAGTATTGCATGTGTCAAATTTGGCAAGTAATTTGATATTGTTGTGAAAATAACACATTTGTGGCTGAAGGTTGAAATTCACTGGAAAAATTATATTGTGCATAACCAAAAAGGGAAAGTTCTTTTACATGCTCCTAGAGAAGGGAATTTATATGTTTTAGAGTTAAATTCAGAAGTTGTATTAGCTACTGTAAAAAATAGTTTGAGGTTTTGGCACCAAAGGTTTAGCCATGCCAATGCCAAAACACTATTAGAAATGGAAAGGAAAAGCAGGGTAGATGGCATAAGCCTCAACAATGATTCTGAATTGGAGTATGTTAATCTTGTGTAGTTGGCAAGAAAAGTAGAAAGACCTTCTCACATGTCTGAATTAAAGCTATGGGGTTAGATTTAGTGCATACTACTATATTTGTTCCTATAAATGTAGAAACTATTGGTGGGGTGAAATTTTTTTGTAACTTTCATTGATGATTTAAGAAGAAAAAACTTTTATTTATTTACTCTAGGCAATGAGTGGTGCATTTAATGTTTTTTTACAACTTAAATCAACGGTTGAAAAGAAAACTGGTTGGCACTTTAAAGTGCTAAGACCAAAGAATTTACTGATGGAGCGCTCAAGTCCTTTTGCAAGAAAGCAGGCATATTAAGGCAATTTAAAACTCCATAACCCCCTAGCAAAATGGTGTTGGTAAGAGGAAGAATAGGACGTTGGTAGAAGCAACTAGACGCATGTTAGTCTCAAGTGAGCTAGACAGAAAATATTGGGTGGAAATTTTTTCAACAACATATTTGTAGATTGTTAACTGTGGTAATGAATGGAAAAACTCCATAAGAAGCAACAAAAATGGCCTTCAAACCTTTTGGGTACATCTTTCCTTTCTCATTTGGTATGTGTATGTATACAACACCTTTGAACACCTTTCAGTGCTCAACATTAGGCCGTATTCTAATGCATGAAGATGTGATCTTTGATGAAAATAAGCCCCTTTCCCAATGAATGGTAAGTCCAATGGTGATCATGTTAATGTGAATAAATTTGTATTGCTTGAAGAATCCAATGGTGATTAAAAACCCCTAAAATAGTTCAGCTAATGAATCTGAATATAAAGATGAAAATGTTGAAGTGTTGAGAGATGAAGACTCATTATCTGTAGGGGGACTGCCTCTTGTTGAAGTACTAGAAAATCAGGTACAACAACAACTTAACATGGTACATGAATAGCCTATTACCTCAAACCAGTTTTGCAAAACTTGGCATCAACAAAAATTTCGCAGGGGTCATCAACTCACAAAAATCGAGAAAAACAAACTTAAGCCTGAAAAACTTGGAAAAAACCCAAAAAACTTGACAACCTGATAAAAAAATTTAAAATGAGGACAAAGTGGTAGAAATCGGAGATTTTTGCAACATGGCATCAAACATAAGGATTCTTCCTAAATGAGATGGGAAAACCATTTGGAAGGTTCCAGAAAACATTGACTCATTGGGAAAGAAACTCTACCATATGGACGACTCACCAAGGTTAGGAAGCCTATTTTTCTTTTGATGATATTCAAATTTTTTGTGCTTTGGCAACTATTGTAGATGATAAATATTATTAAGAAGTTGTTGCCAATAAAAATTGCAAGGAAAGGAAAAATGCTATGGAGGAGGAATATGATTCTCTTTTGAAAAATGAGACATGGGACTTGTTATCTATTGGATTCTCTCGAGAGGAAAAGTCCCAACTTGTCCAAGGGAAAACCTAAGAACATGAATGGGTAGGCCGCCCATTGTCACCTCAATGGCCCTGCCTCTGCACTTCTAGGCTAGGGTCACTAACCTAAGGGAGGAATCTCGTATGGTCAAGCTAGGTCCTATCATTGTAAATAATAAAGAGTGAACAATCACACGACCAACTTGTTCTCGCTAAGAAAAGAAGCAATCACACGACCAACCAACAATGCAAAGCACCATGCAAAGCAACAATGGCACAAAACTACCATGCAAACAGGAATGAGGCTATGTAGGATGCCCATTCTCCAGGTTTAGTATGTGTGCTCGGATGAAGGTTGCATTGCATACATCAGTAATTCTTCAATCCTGAGGTTGCAATTATAATTGCTTTTTATTACAAAACTCCTTAACAGGTTTATTATTTTGTTGTGAATATATTTATGTAAAGTCTTTGGCACCTTAAAGGATTTGTTTTTCAAGTGATCGTATCTGTTATATGTTTTCATCTGAATTTCCATTATTCTCTCTGTAATGTAAAACAAACTCACTGGCTTATTTGGGAAATGGAGTTGTCTTTTCCATTCACGGGTTTACATTTTCTTAATAAAGTACACTTTTCATCATCCCTAATAATTTACATGCATTTACAATAAAATTCAGGGCGGTTAACATCCTCTGGAATGGACTAAAGATAGAGCATTTATTGTTTTGGGGTTTTGTTCCTCCGAAAGTTCTACATTTTGTATTGGGGCTATGTATACAGTGAATCCACTAGAGTTAATTTTATGACCTTGGTTAGGGAAATTATGGAAGCCAATAGTTAGTTAGGCCTATATATGCTCAAAAGAATATCGGCTTGACGAAGAAGAAACTTTGATGTTATGACAAGGATACATGCAATTAAATCTAGGTCTATAGCCCAATTTCACTTTTCAATAATTGGACTAGACTGTGCAGACAAGAGACCTGGATTCACTTTGAAAAAACTCTATATCCATTTTTGTTTCAGAAATATTTCAAGTTCTAAGGAGCCAAACTTCCTAGCTTGACTGAAATGAGCCAACTTACATTAACAATAGAACATAAAGCTGAGAAAAAGAAGTATGATAAACAAACTAAAACGTTAACATGTCTTAGTAGTACATTAATAAAGAGTGCCTACAGAGATAGACGAGAGTCTCATAATCAATTATTTCTCACTTATAGAAGATGATCAGTTGATATTATTAGAAAAAAAAATCCTCATTAGGCCTACCTCATTGTGAAACAAACCTCGTACATATTTGCCAGCATCAAGGTAACTCTTACTAAATTCATTTATCCTTGCCTCTTTGAGAGCCTATGTAGCCTATGTAATTGAATCCATAAATTCATTTCTCCTTGCTACTTTGAGAGCCTGTGTAGTCTGTGTAATTGAATCTAAATAATTAACTCAAAAATATAATGTTTAAACATGTTATACACTCTGATTGTGTGGGTTTTCGTAATGTTGCCTCCATTGCAGTGCTTCTGCTAGCAAATATGGAGCCTATGTTGAATTGACCCAAATGCAAGTTTAGCTACTGCTAATTATGGCTGTCTTCTTTGCAGCAGGAGCAACTCACATAATTTCAGCAGTAGCGAGAAAAGATATTAGAGGAAAATGGTCTTGACGGTAAAGGTAGCTAATGGGTGAGTGGTGGTTTCAACAATTGTTGGCAAATGCACTTTGCTTGGATGCATGCAAGTAGCCATGCAACCATAGACTGCATCGTCCCTTGACTGCAATGCCATGGTGAAAGGGGAAAGAGACTAGGCTAATGAATAATTCAGATATTGATTACTTTTTAATTGATTTAAAAGGTATGACAAATATGGAAAAATAATTGGCATACACCAGGGAATTATGTCCTATCCAAGGTTTCCTCTGCCAATGAAAAAAACTATACAAAATATTTGAAATTGTGAAAATGTTTTTTTAAGTTTGAAAATATTAAAATTAATTATATATTTGATTAAACTTTGGAAATGTTTCATAAATGTTTTGCAAAACAGATTAAGTAATATCGTTTTGAGGGTTAATTTTCATTGTATTGATTACTATATTGCCTTCTTTGGTAGGTACTAATTGTTGATATTAAGGTAGTTGCGGGAGGCATTAACCTCCATGTGTAACCCTGACAAGAATAGAATATTTCGGGAAGCAAGAGAAACCCTAAAACATTGCATAATAACTCGAGGAGGCAAGTCAGCTCAAGAGAATATTTATTATTGAGTTATTAGCCTCTAGAAGTAGAAATCGACCCAGTTAGGTCACTTGGAAGACTATAAATAAGAGGGCACTAGAGCTCATTTGTTACCTCACCTCTCACAACTGCATAAGTCCAATGGTGCGCAAGTCTGGAGAGGAGCTACAGTTGCAGCTGTTGCAACTGGAAAATTTCGGGTTTGGGTTGGACTTTCTCTTGGTTATGGTTTGGACTTTCTTCTTTGTCTTTGGTTATTCTTGCTTGGTGCGCTAGCCCTAGAGAGAGGTACGCTGCCTTGATTGGCTATTTGGTTCTAGGGTTTGTTTCTGGAATTATTCTCTCTATCAAGGTTAAGGTGCTCAAGGGTGGCTTCGGCCTATGGTTGGGTGACAATATTGTTATATTGTCTATGGTTAAATGAGCACACCTATTATTTCTAATAGGTTATGGGCCGACACTATCTTCAAATAGTCTAACCACTGGAAGATAGATTGGGAGGATTTTTGTTCAGTTACAGTTGCAGTTGCACTCAAAGTTTTTGTTGCAGCAACAAAACCCTAACTCTCTTGTTGAGGCACCTTAAGTGAAGAGATTGACCTAATTTTTGGATAGCCTAGTGCACCCTGGCCTAGCACACCTCTTGGTACTCTCAACAAGCTAAGATGTCAAGTTTGAGTTTTTGGTCAAAGTCAAAGGTTGACCAAGTCAAAGTAGTCATGACTTACTCTATGAAGTCAAAAAACAAGTTAGAAGGAGCTTATAACTTCATAGCATGGAAGACAAGGATTGATCTCATCCTTGCCAAGAATAAAGTGTTGGATATCGTGAAAGGAAAGATCGTGGAACCACAGTTTGAAGAAGGAAAAGAGAAGGAACCTCGGAATGTTGCAGTTGTGGAGAAGTTCAAAGACAAAGACATCAATGCCATGAGTATCATAGTGGACTCTGTAAAATACCACTTGATACCCTACATCTCTCATCTTGACTCATCTAAGAAGATGTATGATGCCCTAACTAATCTCTTCTTAGTCAGAAACATTGGACAAGTAATGAGTTTGAAGAATGAGCTTTGTGACATGAAAATGAATGATGATGAAAGCATAACATCGTACTTTGTGAGAATATTTCAGTTAAGAGATCAACTACAACCTATTGAAGAAATCATTTCAGAGAAGGAACTGGTAAATATAGTACTCAATGGTCTTCACAAGACATGGGATGCATTTGCCGCAAGCATGAACACAAGAAAGGATTATCCCACATTTGAAGAACTTTAGACTTGTTGTGCACAAGAAGAATCAAGGATTAATGCAAAAGAGAAACCCCAAAAGAAATACGATGATCAAGCTTTCACAACAAGGTTCAAGAATTTCAGGAATAAGAAGAAGTTTGGCTCAAGGAAGAAACCAAATCAAAAAAAGGATATGTCAAAGATACAATGCTCCAACTGTCGAAAATATTGTCACTACAGGAACCACTATCCTGAGTTAAGAAAAAGGAAGGAAACACATGAAGCAACAGTTGTCGAATAAAGGGAACCCTCAAAGAAAGTCAAGCAGGATAAAACAAACTTCTTCTTCTAATTCAAGGTACAATATTATTCAAAACTCTTGTATATACCATGTTTACATAGTTCATGTACACATCATGTATATATATTTCATGTAGAAGATAAGATGTTCAAGTGAAACAATACCTATGGAAGAATAACAAGATAAAGATTGTTATCACGATGACTACAAGTCAAGAAATACACATGAAAAGATGAAGTACATTAGCAATCCTTGGTAACAATTCCTGTGGAAGCTATTACATAAGTAACAACTACAATATAAGTCGAAATCAGAATCAAACTTGAAGAGACCCAGAAGAAGTCAAAACATAAAGAAGTCGACAATCAAGAGGAAATTAGAAAAATACTTATGACACTTTGCAAAAGGCAATAAGGATGCAGACAAAAGCGTGGACTCTCTTAGACGGAGGGAGTTGATTACAGAATTCCAAAAGAAGAGCATGCATTCATGTATGAATCAAGGATTAGGAGGGAGCTAATCCTAAATGATATGATCCATTGAGGATTATGAAGTATCTGTCCTTGTTCTCATTGAAAGCAATAACCATGATAAGCAACACATGTTCATAAGAAGTATTCTTCGAAAAGAAGCCTCAAAGTATCCTTAGTTGTCCATCTACATCCATGATCCTATGATGAAAGGAAGAAGTTGGAATCTTCAGGGCATGGAATATATAGAAGACTCCATGGACCCAAGAGCTAAAGTGAAACATGAAGAACATGAAGATTCCAAGAAAGAAAGAAAATTCAGAACAACCAGTTATTATACCGAGAATCACAAGACTACCAGCTTGGTTTGAACCCACTAGAAGCAATCGAGTAGAAGAAATGGAAGTTATGATGAAGAACAATATATGTAAGAAATTGTGAAAAAGGGTTATGAATAGAAGCATTATGAGATTCAGAACTACAAGTTCTTCCAGAAGGAGGAGAAGACTATGATAACATCATGTTCCCATAAACCTGTTATACCTCTATATGAGCTATTATATCTCTCACAGTTTCCATGGATTGAAGTTTACATCAGTTGGTTGTAAAATATTGTTCTCCCAATATAACATTTGAGGAAGAAGCTTATGTAAAGCAATCTTAAGGTTTTGAGGTATACCAAAAAGAGACCCATGTATGCAGATATAAGAAGACCTTGTATGGATTCAAACAACTTAATGCCGAGTATCTCATATACARCAGAAGCATGGTGAAAAATCTCTATGACAGAGATAGTGTATCAGAATAGATACTCAGAAGTTTGYGATGATGCATTGTTAATCCATGGCAAACTCTCATGATGATAGAAGAAGTGCTACTTGGATATGTTTCAGTTTGAGCCTTGCCACGATGTCATGAGCTAGCAGGAAACAAAAGTGTTGAATTCGACCATGATATATATTGTAATGATCAGAGCTACATGAAGCCTTCAGAGAAAACCAGTGTTCCATAACAGACCAAAGTACATTAAGATCAAGCATTAAATTCTCCATGATGAAGTCCATAAAAGAGAAGTGGTTCTCCAATATATCTTCATAGATGAGCAAATAACAGATATTTTGGTAAAATCTATGTCCAAGATGAAAAGTTTGCAAGTCGGGGCTCGTGGAGACAACTTCCTTATTGAAAAAGGAAGAGATTAATCCCAGGTTGGGAGGGAGCATTGATGTGTTATTTGTGTATGGACAATCATTTTTCAGTTAGAAAATGGTCCAAGATGAGTAGTTCCTTTCCAGTTCGGAAAGTGGTTTGAGATTTTTGACGGAAAAGCATTTTCCAGTTTGGAAAATGGTCCAGATCGAACAATCATTTTCGTAATGAAAATGGTTCGATAGATTGTTGATGTACCATAGAAAGTGATTCCCCTTGTGGCTAGTGTGGGGAAATGGTCTAGGACAGTCATTCTTCTTGGTAGTCACTCTGAGTAGTGGTCAAGTAGAATGGTCTGCCTCGCTGGGCAGTCATTCTTTCGAAGTTCACAATTCTGAGCAATTTCGAAGAATGGTCTCTTTTGGAGGTTGGTGTGGGACAATCATTTTTGTTAGGAAATGGTCTGGACAGTCATTCCCTAGGCCAGACTCATTCTCTCCAGGTTATACTATGATTAGTGATGGAGGAATGGCCCAGTTAGGTGAATGGTCCAGGTTCAACAATCAGTAACAAACATTCCCTAGGGAAAACTCATTCTCTCCAGGTTGCACTATGATTAGTGTCGGAGGAATGGCCTAGTTAGGTGAATGGTCCAGGCTAAAAAATCAGGGACGGTTATTCTTATGTGCTTGATCAGAATAGTCCAGATAAACCATGGCTGATGTTTTACTTTATGAGGGCAGATGCTCTTCCAGATCTCACAGATGTGAGTGGAAGATGTTAGAATATGAGAGATTGTGCTCGTTTTACCATTGAAAATACCCTTGTCACCCAACCATAGGCTGAAGCCACCCTCTGAGCACCTTGACCTTGACAGAGAAGAATACTGGTAGTAATCAATAGCCAAGCAAGGCTAATGCACCAAGCAAGAATAGAAACCAAGCTGATCAGATAGTCTGACCCAGAAACTAGCGCAACACCTTCCCCAGCAACTTGCACACAAAACTGCCAACTGCAGTGCGCACAACTGGCTCTCTGCAATTCTGAGAATGTGACAAATGAGAATTGGCGCCATGTATTTATAGTAATCTGGCAGACTTAGTGGGGTCGACTTCTCCTTCTGGGTACTAATTAATTCATTTTAATTATATTTCTGCAGCCGACATCTCGTCTAGGGTTTCCTTTACTTCTTTGCTTCCTTCCGAAATATTCTAATCTCATCATAGGTCTCAATAGAGGTTCATACCTCCCGAAGCTACCATAATATCAAAACTCCCTCTTGGCTATGGAGGTATGGTCTTGAGCACAAACAGACCATTCAACTGGTAGTATCACAAGCACCGTCATTATTACCCAACTGGATAATCTCCTATGACAATTGGTACAATATCAATTGATAGAACACACCTGTGTTTATCCAAGGTAGTACGCAACTACTCAAAACTTTGACACATAGTCACAAACAGTGGAACAAATCCACCACAATAGTATATCTCTATTGTTTGGAGACAGGCAGTCTCCATAAAAATCATCTGATGCCAACCTGCATAGAAAAATATTGTTAAAATAAACTAAATCATCTGGGCCAATCTTTCACTCACGTCTGTGAGATATGAAAGAATATCTTCCCTCAAAGTAGAACAATGAGATATTGTAACACCCTGTTTCCCCCAGTCTGTAAAAATAACTATATTGGCCAAGAACTATGGAAAACTCAACAGATGTGAATGTTTTACTTGATGGACCTTTGTATAAAAGGTCGATGAATGTAAATTATGTTATGAATATGTGTCGCATGACTGCTGGGAGAGGGATGTGCTAAAAAGAGACCATGATGGCTAATGAGAGGTGGTGGAAGGGACCTAGAATGGTTGCGTTAACTTCCACCAAGCCAGTACTGTATTGGTTTATACTTGCTCACAAACCAAAGCAACTCTCTGATCCTGGAATGGATTTCCCGTCAGATTGGTAGGTGGGGAGGCTCCTCAAGAGTTAATGAGGGGATGGGGGTGAACCGCCCATCCATAACAGCCCTCAGACCTGACCATGGGCGGCGGAATTCGCGCCACACGCAACCTTGCAGACAGAAATTGGCAAGAAAGGAAATGTGGGAAGGCAGAGAACAGTGCGCGCGACGGGGGATCGCGAAAGAGACTGGAGAAACCCTGGAAACGCAGGGAGTTCTAAATATCAGGAGAAGGAGAGTAACCTTCATCCTTGATTTTCTATCAAGCTGGAAATAGGAGACTGAACCTCAAAGCATCGTGGTCTAGCTCGGGGGTGGCTAGTGGTAAATCCGTTTGGAGTCACTGAGCCTACGGTTGGGTGGAAACGAGCACCCCTCTCACCAGTTGCATCACGCCTGATAGATTTGATAAGTGTTCTATACCTTGTATTTCGAACTAAATATCATGAATGCATGCTTGTATTTGTATGCCCATAATAATTCCTGTGTAGAATGATTGCATGGTGTTTTAAATTGGAGACAATGGATGCATGTGTATGTTTATATGTCACCGTTGATTTCTGTATAAATGGTTAAGTCTGGAAACCTTATGCAAGGAAGGATAGTTCTCTAAGGTCTCGGAGTCGTGGGAGCTTGAAGCCCCGAGAAGTTGAATTTCGTGATTCAAGCTCAGAAGGGATAGCGAGCCCAACTATAGAAAGAGGGAATACCCTATCATTTGGTAAATGAACGGTCGAAATCCTTTCGGGAATACCCCGGATATGTCAAAACCGATGGATCTAGAGAAGGAGCGTAGGCATTAACACCTCGCCCCTTTCAGCCTTCGCAAGTAGCGATGAGACCCAGGACCGTAGATCCAAGGATTTGACGGAGCCCTAATGACCGTCGATCTTAGCCTTTGTATGGGCAGGAGAGTAGCATTTCGCTGACTCGCGACTTGGAGTAGTCAAGGGTAGGACTGCATGAACTCGCAATTCCCGAGATCGCGACGTAATCGTGGTCATTGGATCCAAGGCACGGGAGGGTCGTTGGATCAGTACTTTCGTAGTTATCACCTATCGGGGGCTCAAAACTTGAGGGAGTTTCCTTTCGATTGTGGAAGTCGTGAAGAGTCGAACGCCAAGGGCTCGTGCAAGCACGTGACCCATCCTTAAGTGGGGACCGCATGGTTGACTTATCGTATCTCGAGAACTCGTGAAGGAGGAGCATGAGGGCTCAACACTCCAACCTGCGAAGTCGCGAGGTGCGAGTAGCGCTAGTATTTAGCCTAGGAAGCGGGTAACTGGTGGTGGACACGTGTCACGTTGGGGAAGAGTCAACCCACCGTTCACTTATCGTGGCTCGAGGTTTCGCAGGATGAAGAAGCTGCACCTTGATCGCTAAGGCCGCGAAACACCAAGAGGCGAGGTCTCGTGCGATGGGTAGCAGTGACATAGCTCGTGAGCATAGTATAGCGGGGTTGACAAGTGGCGTGTGCACGTCGCTTTAGCAGAGTCCACACGACATTGACTTCTCGCGTCTCGGGGATTCACGAAAGAGGAGCACGAGAAATCAACACCTCAACTGGCGAGGTTGCAAGTAGTGCTAGTGTTTGGCCTAGCCCATGGTTACAGGTAGCAGGTGCGAGTGAGGGAGCCATACCCACATAGCATCTCGAGTATCGGTGTCTAGAGAAAGGGGAGCCGAGGGTCTTGATTCCCGACTCGCAAGTTGCGAAAGGCGCTTGCGCTAAGGCCATCTTGTGGTCATTTGGGGGAAGTTTAAGGAAGGAGAGGGTCTGCGCTAGGCCCCATAGAAGTCTCGAGGATTCTGTTCCTCGAAGGAAAAGACGAAAAATCTAAGTTGTTGTAGTGGGTGTGTGATAGATATCTGGACTATTCTTCTCAAACAAGGAAGAACAATTGTCACGTCTTTTGAACTAGGACCATTCCCCACCCTGGGCCATTCTTCCTACACTAATCAAAGTGCACCCTGGAGAGAATGTATAAACCCTAAGGAATGCCTATCCATAATTGTTGAGCCTGGACCATTCCCCACCCTGGGCCATTCCTCCTACACTAATCAAAGTGCACCCTGGAGAGAATGTATAAACCCTAAGGAATGACTGTCCRGACCATTTYCTCTGTTAACCACAAGAGGAAAAGATTGACCTGCATCAAYCTCCAAAACAAACCATTCCTCATGTTAACCACAATGAGAAATCGTTGTTYAGCAAGGTGGGCCAGTCTTCTTGAGTAACCCTCAAGAAGAGAGACTACCCTAGACCACTCCCCATGTTAACCACAATGGGAAGTCGTTGTCTATGATACATCAACAATCTAGACCATTTCCCATGTTAACCACAATGGGAAATTGTTGTCCGTCAGAAATCTCAATCCACTTTCCGAACAGGAAAGAATCTGTCCAATCTAGACTATTTTTCAATCACAAAAATAAATGTTTCAATAATATTTTTCAACAATATTTTTCAATAATATTTTAGTGCTCCCTCCTAACCTGGAGAGTCTTCCCTTTCAGCTAAGGGAGTTATTTCCACGATCCCCATTTTCTCTCAGAAACATGCAAACTTTATTCTGGATAGAGGTTTTGTCAGAATGTCTATTGTCTGCTTGTCAGTGGGGATATACTCGAGCTTTACCTCTCCTTACTGGACTTTATCTCGAATAAAGTAATATTTGATCTCAATGTGTTTTGACCTTTCATGAAACATGGGTTGTTCTGATAATCTTATACAACTCTGATTATCACAATATATTATGGTCGATTCTAGAATTTGATTAAATAAATCAGAGATTAACTTCCTTAACCATATTGCTTCAGTGCATGCTTCACATGCTTCCATATACTTTGCTTCTGTTGTATTGAGTGCGACAGACTTCTGTTTCCTACTACCCCAAGATATCATAGCGGAGCCTAAGCTGAAACACATACCTGAAGTGCTCTTTCTGTCTTCTGCACTTCCTGCCCAATCAGAGTCTTTGAATCCATGAAGCTGTATATTTTTGGATGCGGTATATCTCAAACCATAGTTTATTGTCCCACGAATATATCTTAATACATGCTTTGCAACTATCCAATTTTCATGTCTTGGTTCCACCTGGAACTGGCTTAGTGTATTCACGGCAAAGCAAATGTCTAGTTGAGTATTTACCAAATACATCAATAACCCAATTAGTTGTCGATATAGAGATGGATCTACTAGATCAGAATCTGGAACTTTCATTTTTCTTATATTCGCATTCACAGGAGTGTCCATGGACTTACAATCCATCATTCCAAATTTCTGAAGGATCTTTATTGCGTACTTTCCTTGTCCAAGGAATACTTCACCACGCTTCTGCCATTCTTCTAGTCCCAAGTAATAATGTATGAGACCTAGATCTTTCATATCAAATTCAGAAGTTAATTCCTTCTTGCACTGGATAATGAGAGACTCTTTACTTGTTATGAATAGATCGTCAACATATAATAATAGAATCACAGGTGCATTGTCCACGACTTTGTAATAAAGGTTTGGATCTGCATGACTCTTGGAGAAACCAAGTCTCGTTAGATAGTTGTCCATTCTGGCATACCAAGCCCTTGGAGCTTGCTTGAGTCCATATAGATCTTTCTTCAATTTGCAAACGTGAGTGTCTCTGGAATGTACCTCAAACCCTTGAGGTTGTTCAATATATACTTCTTCTCCAATAGCTCCATTGAGGAAAGTTATCTTTACATCCATCTGATGTAAGTTCCATCCCATGGACGCGGCAAGAGATATGATAGCTCTGATGGAAGTATATCTATCCACCGGAGCAAACGTTTCATCATAATCTTCTCCCTCCTTCTGGGAGAACCCTCTAGCTACGAATCTTTCCTTGTATTTATCCACGCTTTCGTCTGCTGCATGTTTGATCTTGTACACCCATTTTGAAGTTACCAATGATTTTTCTTTAGGTCTTGGTACGATTTCCCATACCTCATTTTTCATAATGGATTGATGCTCTTCTGTCATAGCTTCTTTCCATTGTTCCTTTTGAGCTACTTCTTTAAATGTGGTAGGTTCTTCATCTAGAAGCTTCGTCATGTATGCTGCATAACTTGAGAATATTTTAGGTCTTTTACTCTTTCTGAATGTTCCTTCTGGAACCTTGAGCCTTTCTACGTCTTGTAAGGTAGCTTCAAGCCAAGCTGGTATTTTCTTGGTCTTAGGTACGATATCTAAATCAATGTTTTCACATGGCTCCATAAGATGATCAGGTAGTTCCTTTTCGTCATTTACGTTTTCTATGCTTTCTTCGTTAAGTTCTTCAATATCTTCTTCTTCTATATTTTCTTCGATGGATTTCCTGAAGGCCATCCTTTCATTGAACGTTATGTCTCTGCTGACCTCGATCTTGTGTTGTTTTGGAATATATATTCTGTAAGCCTTGGATGAATCACTATATCCCACGAATATCGCTTTCTTTCCTGAAGGTTCTAGTTTATTCCTCTTGTCCTTGGGAATGTGGGAGTAAACAAGACATCCAAATATTCTTAGATTTTCCACATTAGGTTTCTTATCTGAGAAGCATTTTTATGGTGTCATGTTCTTCAATATACGATGAAGACTTCTATTCTGCACATATATTGTTGTCATTGTTGCTTCTCCCCATAAGAACATGGACATACCTTGATCATTTAGTAAGGCTTTTACGGTTTCTTCAATGGATCTGTTGGGCTCCGGATTTATAACATTTTCTTGCTGGTTCTTGAAGATATTGTTTACTCTCCTGAAGTCTTTTGTTTAGCAAATGGCATTCTTTCTGTGCTATTCATATTCTGTTACACATATATGGGCCGTGGAGCACAACCGCTCAAAACACAAGATAATATCCCAATATGTGCTTCAATCATTGGACAAAAGCTTGCTCTGCATTCACTGGAGCTTGGCCCTGAATGGGTGAAGGAA